>QJNU01000873.1:0-25129 GCA_004154915.1 Monosporascus ibericus
CCGCCCCCCCCCTGGAGGGAACCAAGATATGTGCTTACAGAATCGAAGTTACGAGGACGCCGGCAGCGACTTGGCGTCCGATTGCAGAGACCTTAATATCGCTAGCGAGCTTTGAGCCGGAATGTACCGTACCACATCTGGCACAGCAGGCGGGTAGGGCAACGGAGAAGGTCGTTTCCGCCTCATTCGAATCGAGGACCGCCAAATAAGAGGGCATGTTGGCAACCGGGCAGGACAGGTCATTCACTTTCTGCCAACCAATCCCCAGATGCGGTAGATGACAGGCTGCGATGGGGTATCTGACCTGCAGTGAATTGTTATGGTATGTTGTATTTGTGGCGTTGATTTTGCAAAAGTTGGGAGGGCAGAGAATGAAATGGAAGGGTTTATTGACAACAGGAGGGATGGTTGGAGGGAGAGGTGGAAGGAAAGGTTGCTTTGCCGTCCACTCTGCTTATGAGGTAGTCAACAAGCGTAACTCTGGAAGGCGCGAGGGCTGCCAGTCAAAGCATACACCTGTCGTCACTCATTGACAGTAGGCTCGTGCCTACCCAACCTTAGGTAACTACCTAGGTGGAAGGTATGTTCACAGCTTTCCTAATAGACACATAAAAAGCAGATATTCTGCCCTCTTGATGAAGTCCCCTTTATCAGATACCTGTCCTTTCTTAGGTCTGCCAACTTGTCGTCACTCCCGTAATTCCAGCTCTCAAACTTAGTAGGCCCAATATCTTTACCTGGTCCATTGTAATGAATGCATATCTAGAACAGCACCCAGAAGAATGACTCCAGGTCATGCATGAAAGAGTGCTCTTCGCCATAGAGCACGCCAATAGCCATAAACGCCCTTGTGCCAGTCATTCCTCTTGTTCCAGTGACCCCTTCTCGTTGTTCCCTGATAGCAAAGTCAAGGTCGATCAAAACTGAAGGCCAAGAAGGATTCTTTTTGTCTTTATTGATCATGTGATTGTTGATCGAGATGTCTCTGTGGAGAAAGTCGGCTTTACGCAAGGACTCGTGCCCTTCAATGCAGCCCTCTAGCGCGCCAAGCAGAGCTGCCCGGGAGCTTGCCTCGTAGATAGGTTTTCCATAATTACGAAGAATGACACGCCTATGTACCCGATTCGGTAGTGCACTGCTGTCTACCTTGGTCGGAGATATTGAGCAGGATCGCTTGCTCGGCGGCAGGGGTGCGTCGGTGCGGCTAGCAGACCGCTTTCGACCAGCCGTGCTACTGCGCCCTTTCCGTAGAGTCACGACTGTGTTCGTGCTTGACGTTATTAAGCCTCCCGGTCGGTAGTTTTTAGCCTTGGTGATGTCCATCCCTTTCCGAACATTGCTTCGGACGTCGTCATCCATACCAGATATCCGAACAGTCTCCTGGTAATCATAGCAAAACCTATTCCGCTATTGCAGGCTTCTTATCCCATATCTTTAACTAAGCTCGTGGTCTGCTAAGAATCTTTACGGCCACCCAAGGCGAAACCTCTTTTTAGACCCATATCTAGTGTTTTCAAGCGTTAAAATTTCGGGGTTCGCGATCACTTCTTTTTATGCCCGCCTGTTAATACGAAACAGGAGGTTAAAGCTGGCTTTTAGCTAGGTGGCATCATGGTGTCTCATATGTGTCAGCTGCTTGTTATACCATGCCCTTTGATCCAGTGCTAATGGTCCTTTGCCGGGGGTGGGCGACGGAGGTACTTGATGCTTGTCAAGCCCCTGACGAAGCCCCTGACACTCGCGTGACCTGTTTATGCATAACAACCAACACTAGGCCCTGGTATGAGGACATGGTGAGACTTGGTAAACTGAAACTGTCAATATTACGCCATGATCACTGATTAAGTCCCGTTCGCGTGATCCCTTTATGCATGAAGAGCAACACTCGATCCTGGCATGGGCCTCAGCTTAGCGAAGGCGCCAACATCGCGTTTGAATGAATTCTCGGTAAAACGAGCCATGTCCTTGATGCCTGCGCAATCTATGCAGAATTCCTGTTTGGTTTTGGGCCGGGATGAGCCCATTACGATGCCGGCATGGCTTACTAGCAAAGGATGTAAGGCGGAATCGCTTATTTATTTCTCTGCCGATATCGTCGATTCTGCCTGACGTGGTGGTATATATAGACAGTCCAGCTCGCTTCGAGGGGCTGTCCCTCACCAAATGTGTACATGCCCCCTTACATAACAGCAGACATTCCACCCTTTGACTCCTAATTCTCAGTATGACCACAGTCAACAACAACTTCAGCCACCCTGGGGACCATATCCTCAGTCCCCTTAATGTCCCGGCCAGCAATTCGCCGAGCCTCCCCGCCACTCAAGAAGAGGTTGAGGAGGATGAATTTGGCGATAACGGTGAATTCCTGCCTGTGGAAATCCTTCGGAAACAATGTTAGAAAATCAAGGCCAAAGTACGTTGTCTTATTCAATTTATTATTCTTAAGCTAACCCCCAAGATCCTGACGCCGCCGACAAGTTGCAGCACCGCAACTTCGGTTACATTTCCGACACGATACTTAAATACGACCTAAAGCTTAAATGTGCAACTCTCCCTGTTACCAAGGCAAGAGATTCTATGCCCAACAACGCTACAGTGGGGGTCCAAATGAATCCGTGCGCTCCCCATCAATCCACCTCCCCCCTATATTGGACCTATAACTTCAATAATAAATCTCTTTATCAAAACATATCCAATTAAGAAGTTATATATATCATTATGAAGCCCTAAAGCTGGGCTTTAAAACTTTGTATACCATCCCCGAGCGCGACGAACGGCTCTCAGTCTATTGGGGAAAGATTTGATAAGCTTTACTACGAGGCCGAGATCAAGCTGTGACCACGCGTCTTTAATTATCTCGAACGCGCGATGACGGTCTTCTTCGTTATCAAGTAGACGCCCGAATTCGGGCTCAATCTCGTAGATTTTGTCCTTTAGAGCTCGCCAAAGGTGTTCGATTGGGTTCAGATCGGGCGAATGTGGCGGCCATTCCAACACCCATATCCCATGTCTCTCGAAGAACTCCTTGACGGCGGCACTTTTATGTATTGGAGCGTTATCTTGAACAAATGGATCGCCAGCTTCGTAGAACGGAAGTAACCCTTGCTCGAGGACTTCGATATAACGCCGAAAAGTTACTCCGCCGCCGGGTGAATCCGGATCTCCCTCGCAAAGGACGATTGGGCTAAGACCCCCTTCCCCATTGCGTTGCCACATCATCCCCCAGATCATGATGGAAAAGGCAGCCTTCCCGTGGCTCTCCGGGTTCACGAGATCCTTCCTATAGCGTTCGGATGATAACCGAAGTACCCATTGGCCTGGACGCCCGGGTACGTTTTGTACGGAGCATTCGTCGGAGCAAAGGACTAGCCGAAGGTACTTCTGGTTGCTCCGTTTAAGGGCTTCCTTGGCGAAGCGTAGTCGCTTACGCGCGTCGTCAGCCGTCAAGTTGATCCTCTTTGCGGCGCGCCATTTCCTCAGCGCGAGCCCGCGGAAGAAGCGCTTTATCGTTGATGCGCTGATATTAATACCGGCCTTCCTTTTGAGCTCGCGGTACGGATCCCGAGGGTAGCGACGGCCTAGTTGATAAAGATATAGGGCTTGGCGACCTTGAATAACCCGTTGACGGTGTCCCCGTGGCAGGTCATGGACCGTTCTGTAAGTAATAAAGCGTTGAAGTTGTTCCCCAACTCGCTGACGCTCCGTTCCCATCGCTTCGGCCACTCGGGCCTGGGTTGCACCCCCAATTGCAGCGCCAATCATAAAGGCCCGGGCTTCCGGACTGAATTCCTGGTTAGGCCGACGACCGGCCGTAAAAATGCGACCAGCCTCATCCAAATCCATAATGTGGTTGTTAAGTTATTCGATTAAGAAGGTGATAATGGTTACAAATGTAGGTCGCAATTTGGGGTGGGGTTGTCGGAGCGCACGGATTCAATTGACCGATTATTGTGTACATCTAGCGAGGTCAACGTCGGTCGTACTAAGCATCCCGAAACTAAGCCTCGGGAACGACAAGTGCTTAGGCGATCCGCAAGGATTAACAGCCGATATCAAGACTCGGTGATAAACCAATCTCAGCGCATTCAGAAAAGGAGGACATTCAAGGGGATATAACATGATTACATTAAATTAGCCCTCTATCTACAACCATTCGTTCCCATATATCGCTCCTGTTCGCACTATTCGCTCGAATTCCTTTTCAAAAGAACGTAAGTCACCAAGCCAAGTCTTTTCCGACCCTTCTTTATCAAGTGAACCAATTACTCTTAGTCTCCGGATTTTCTCTGCAGCTTCCATAGCTACAAGTTGCGTATATGACCAGATCTTCATATCTTCTCGGGGCAAATCTCTTTCACGGAGGGATTCAATAACCTCCTGCCCATGGGGTAACTTGCTGAAGTCTAACGCCATTGCGACTGTAACATCGCTAAATCTAATGTGCCACCTTCCAGGGCCATCGGCGGGAATGTCTTGAAAGTTCAGCAATGCGAAACCACGATCTACTAAGAATCCGTCAAGGCATTCGTAAATCGTAACGTCGTTCCATGTAAGATCATTTAATGTAATGTCGAACATTGTGATATCGCTCGCTATTATTGTTCGTAGCTTGAGGCGGGGGATGTGTTTCTTGTTCCGGAATTGATTGATAGGGCCGATGGCTGTTTCTTGACCAGCTTTGAGATCATTCTATTTATCTATGAAAAACTAAAGAAGCGTCAAAATAAGATTTTAGCAATAAGCACGACTTCTGTCGTCTAGTTGACGAATAGATTTGAGGTACGCAGGTAGTTAATTTTAGCTTTTAGTTTCCTGAGTGGACCCGGGACCCATAAATACCAATCTTTATTTAGAATAATTCGTTAACGTCTCGGATAAGCTCGCGGGACAGACAAGCTCGCGGGACACTTTTTCCAATATTCCCACCACCTAACTTCAATTACCTATTTCTTAACAACCACAATATGGAACGACTTATAAAAGCATCTAGGATAAACTTAGCCGTTCAGGCTAAGAAGAACGACCCGAATCTTAGTTATAGAAAGCTTGGTTTTATTTATAACGTCCTACATTCTACCATAGAGGCGCGATTTAACGGCAGATGCGCCCGAGCCGATATTATCCCCCATTTACGAAAACTGACGCCGACCGAAGAGAAATCCATTGTCGAAAGAATCCTTGACCTAGATGCGCGAGCGTTTCCTGTCCGGCTTTAATACGTTGAAGATATGGCGAATTTACTGCTTGCCTAACGCGTTGCGACATGCGTCGGGGTTAAATGGGCGTCGAACTTTGTACGACGGCAAAAAAAACTTTAGACGCGTTTAAATCGGAAAATCGATTACCAGAGGGTATTATGCGAAGATCCAGAAACATTTCGCAAGTGGTTTGAGCTTGTTCGGGTTACAATCGCAAAGTATGGCATCGCAGAAGAGGATATTTACAACTTCGACGAGACGGGCTTCTTAAAGGGACTTTTTATGGCATCGGGCATGGTAATTACAAGTGCTGAAAGACGTGGAAGACCTAGACAGGCGCAATAAGGTAATCGGGAATGGGTAATAGTTATACAGGCTGTTAATTCGCAAGGTTGGGCTTTACCGCCATTTATTATCATGGCGGGAAAAAATCACTTTGGTTCCTGGTATCGAGAACATCAATTGCCACCCGATTGGAAGCTTGGTATAAGCCATAATGGCTGGATAACAAACGAATTAGGTCTGGAATGGATTCAACATTTTGATAAACATATACGAACGCGTACGAAAGGAACCAAACGTTTCCTTATTCTCGACGGCTACGAAAGCCATTATTCGATCGAATTCGAAGAATATTGCGCGAATAACGGTATTATTACGCTTTGTATATGTCACGTGCCGGCTTCAAGTCAGGTATAACCAGTCTATTCCTAGGGGGTAGGGTCAGGACAGAACAGACTCTTGTCCCTTCACCTAGATAGATAAGGGCCAAAGGCCCTTATATGGTATGAAAGCTGTACTACACCAGAGGGGAGGACATAAGTGGTGTAGGGGTGCCAGGCCAGTAGGCCTGCATGTGACAGTATACCTGCCCATTCCTTCTATCGGCTCCAATCTTTCGACGTATCCTGCTTTTCTGTTTTGAAGCGCGCCTATTCGCTGTATATCGAAAATTTGATGCGACGCTACCATACCCATATCGCGAAAGAAGATTTCCTTTTCGGCTTTCACGACGCGTTTAAAGCTGCCATGACGTCCGATAATATCAAATCCGGCTTTTAAAAAGCTGGACTTGTTCCATTCGATCTTAATAACGTCCTATCCGACTTGGAAATTCCTCCAGTTGTACCTATACCGACCGTCTCCCCGCTTATTTCTGCTGGTTCTATTTCCCCGCCCGCAAAAACCCTTAAAAATATCCGTAAAGCAACAAAACAAGGACGTTACTTGCAAAGAAGGATCAGAAATCACTAGGGCAGCTCGGCAACAAGAATAATTGAGTCGGCTGGTCTTGTAACAAAAGGTTATATGCTACTTTTGCATGAAGCCGTTTTTCTTCGGGAAGAAAACGTTTAATTGCGCGAAACGAACCATATCTTAAGCAAACGTCGGAGGACCAAAAACAAACGTCTCCAAGAAGGAGGAACATTTACTATACAAGAAGGACAAGCTCTTCTGGCCGAAAAAGAAAGGGGTGGTGAAAAAATGCAGCCAACAGCGGCTGAAGGTAGTCGTCGTAAGAGGGTTGAAACGAAGGAACGGAAATGTGGCGTCTGCGGCAAGCCCGGACATAATGCGCGTACTTGTAAGGAAGCTGTAGATACGTCTAGCGAAGACGAATCCGATTAGTTTGAATTGATTGATTATGTTGTGGTTGAATTATTTGGATTAATTGTTGCGAGGTGCTAAAAAGTGTCCCGCGAGCTTATCCGAGACGTTATGTATATTAAGAAGCGCAAGAAGCAGCAGGAATACAGGTAAATTGGCCTTATTATGACTCCAGAAGTTCATTTTATTGCCCCTTTTTCGAAAGTCGCGACTTGGGATATTCGCCGGGACGCGTATTGCTATGATAACACGTATGATCTTGGCTGGGTTTCTTGTTGCTATAATCATCCGCGCATTGGGCGGATCTCGTGCTTTTAGAGCTTGTGGCGGCGGGTGGTAGCTCGGTAGGCGCCCGTTGGAGCTTAAAGTTGACTCCCGCTCGATTTCAGGGATCTATTTCCGGTTCCCTGGTGGTTATATTCACCCGCTAGTTTCGTTATAGCAGCCCTTTAGACCAGGGAGTTCCCTGCTCGTTTCAAAAAACCGGTGTTTATCGGGCGGGAACCCCAATAACTGGTTCATCGGCGCAATACGGCTGGAGAGCATCTTACGCCTTTAAAATTGCTAGCGGAGGTCGCTTTTTACGAAAGCCGGCGCGCTTGTAAAGTAGGAATCCTGGATTTTACGGACGCTGACTGCATGGATCTTTTAACGTCGAGGAGGTCAGTTTTAAATGACGTGCAAAAGGGGTGTTGCTGCCTCACTTAGGTGCCTTCAAGGTCCATGAAGTTGCTACTACGTATGATGGGTAAGTCTAACATCCATGCAAGTATTCCAGTATTCCTCACTTACCAAACCTTATATTTCAGCGTGAACTTTTTAGGTCGGTGCTTGGAGTCGACAAACTAAACTAAAGTATTTCTCCACTTAAATACATCATATGGGTCCGGCTCGTAGCTGAGAAAGGGATTTATGGAGTCGTTTATACCAAGTTGGGCAATTATCGGCACCGTTATGCCTTTTCAGGCGGTACCTGACATGGATGTTTTTATTCCGGAAGTCACCAAGTAAAGCTGTTAAAGAAGAGATCTCAGTGGGAGTTATGGTCGGGGGGTGAAGACTAGGATTCGGTGTTGCTGGTGCCTCGTTCTTGTATTCCCGCCATGTATTGGTTCTGCTACCCACACTAATGCAGCAAGGCCCTTACTACTGTAATGCCTGCATGTAATACAACCAACATACACTGATGGCTTCGAATGGTTAGGTACGTTCTAGGACAAGGTAGGCGAAGCAAATCATGCTTAAACCCTATATGAGCAGGCAGCAGCGGCAATGGCGGGACTTAACAATCCAAGTCGGCCTTGTGGGCGAATATATTAAGATTCCGCCCAGTCGAGGTGGACTTCTATAACAGTTATCGGAGAGTTCGAGTCCCAGCCTACCAATTTTATCCACTAAAACGTCTCAGCACTAATATCTCATTCCTCGAAACGATGGCAGACTCAGGAACCAACCAAGGTGGCGACCATTCTTCAGGGGAATACAGTGGCGTCGTTGGAGAAGCAGTTATTGCGGTGGGCGGCAAGGGCAGCGACGTGGCAACGGTGATCTCGTCGGGTAACAGTGCTAAAAAGGATAGGGAGGAGAGGAAGGCTAGAAGGGAAAGAGAGGCGAAGGAGAAAGAGAAGAAAAAATGATTCAAGGTATCTGGCTCGGATTCATATGTACTGTGCACTGCTGGTCTCAACTACCACCAGGCCCTTGACCCTCGTTCGACCGCCGAGGGCTTCCAGTCTTGCCCTTTCCGGGACTCAATTGCCCAATCTCATCTATGCCAAACAAGCGCCGAAGTTCCTGTTGGTAACTTTCTTGCTCGGCAATCTTCCGCTTCACCACCTTCTCCGAATCTTCGCACCATAGCCTGGACAAGATTTCCTCAGTCTCTGCCGACAGATGTAGCCCGTAGCTTGGGCAGACGTGATCGGCCAAGACATATAGCATGGCGTTTACCGACCCAATACAATGCCAAAACCAAAAACCCTTTATGTCCCACATCTCATTCATAAGTCTTGCAAGTGATAAACCATAGGTGACTGGCATTCCGCGCTCGAGGCCCTCGAATATATGCGTGAACCCTTTTCTCACCTTATCAAACTCATCTAAACGCTGCCCTTCAAGTTCGTCGATCTTATAGCCGGTAAGCCAGTACGGGGCAGCCATCATCTCCGCGGGCAGAGCGCATACCCACTCTAGATCAATAAGACACGTGATGTTCCATTCGTCGTCAACGAGTATATTGCTAGGGTGCAGGTCGGTGAACTGGAGAAAGAACGGGCCGTTACGACGTTCCTTTTTGATATAATGATGCGAAAGCGCCCGGAGCACCGTCCTGATTGCCATCTGACTACGGCAATCATCATCGTCGTATATGGCGTTTGGGTCGCTGAGGAAGCGATTGTCATGGACCGAAAGCATATCTGCTACGAATGATTCGGTAGAGAGGTACGTATCACTCCTCTGCATTGCCCTTGGCGTGCCATTGTTTTCTAGTATCACCATGGAGCAGGTCAAAGGCCGATTCGTGAGGGTTACGGTGCAGTCGTCGCGGAATTCGAACGAGCCTATTCGCGGCTGGGGGATGCGGGCGAGAGAGAGCATCAGCTGAGCCAGGCTCCGTAGTAAGTTTTCGCCGCGAACCGGCACGGCGCGTTGACCAGTCCATATATTCGAAAGTATCTGGCCCACGTCGGTATCAACGTACTCGAGTAACATGTATGCAGTAGGAAGTCGGTTGCTCATCGGGATCTCCATGTATTGCGAAAGGCTTGGATATCCAAGGAGTTTAAACGAAAAACGTTTGAACCTATGCATCAGGCGGATATACCAGGGCCGTTGGGTCATGTGTGTGAACTAGGCGCATCAAGTGTATAGTTAGCCATCGAACTGGTTCCCGATGAGAGCAGAGACCTACCTGGTGGTGATCGGAAAAACCGAAGCCGTAAAGGTAAGGGATCCGAACATCGCGACAATTCTCCTGCATCCACACGTACGTTCCCACCTCGCAACGCAGCTTTTCGTCAACCTCAGGCAGCTTATGCGGCATCGGGCAACGCAGCAGCACCTTTGTGTTCCGAGCCCCCGAGGTCACTTGGACGGGTATGCAGAGGTTAAAACTCCCTTGGATCCATTGCGACTGGGGGAGGACGGTGCAGGTATCTTGATGGCAGAGCCGCAAATGACGTTTGACAACAGCGCTAATCGCGTGTTGCTGCTCCCAGAGGCTCTGGTAAAGCGCCTTGCTTGCCGGGACGTATGCGAGTTGATTGATAACGTTTCGGTCCGTCTGTGTCGCGGATTCGTACGTGATGTCCCCGTCGAGGAGTGATAGGGTAGCACTCATGTTAGGTGCGGTAGCTGGGAGTCGAGCTTCTCGGAAGTTTGTCGACGCGAGGATATGTGTTGGGCAAGTCAAGTAAATAAATATATGGGGCTCCGTTTCGCGAAAGAGCTTGGCATATCCTTTAAATCATTGATACGCTGGTAAGTGCATACTCCGCTTTGTTCATATTTCGGTCTTTCAAAACTTGATCTTCCACCAGGCCTTCTGGTTCGGAACATACTTCTTTTATGGTACGGAGTAGGCCCAGGCTTGCAAGGTGATGTGGTTTTGTCCATTAGGTTAGTTCGATCTATTAAAATATCTGAAGTAAATATAATCTACTTTGAAATTATCACAGTTAGGCTGATCGAAAAGAAATGTATAAAGTTTGGAAAGTGTAAAACTGTTCTGATTGGTCCGAGTTTTAGAAAGCGGTAGCTAGAGAGCTCAATAGTGTGGGGGTCCAACAACGTCATTACGGGGCGCCTGCAGGCTAATAGGATTAATCACTAAGTTACCCCTATTCGGTACCAAAGAATGAAACAGGATAAAGTTTGGCACACGAGCCAGACGATACAGAACCATGGAATATCTAAATTGATAAAAGCACATATATTAACACTGCTCGCAGATAACGGGCTTGCTTTGTTCTGGGTTCGAGAACATAGGTTTCATAGCCTCCAACCTAATCCGGACGCTTCGAGGAACAACCAGATGCCGGCCTACGAGAAGACTCTGATCTTCGTCCCACTTTAGCCAAGTTGCCGCACCATCCTGGTGAAGCATAATTTCCACCGAAATACAGGCCCTTAGGCTCGGGGTGGAGAAGGCCTCCTGACCAGTCACCATTGTAAGGAACTGATCCTTCCAAACTTTATCCCTTCTGTGCCAAGAGCACTTCCGAGTCTCGTTATCTAATCGTAGTTGAATTCTTTTGACTGTCGCATTTGGACTTGGATCCAGATTTATACTACTCTAGGACCGTTTCCGTCGAGATCTCTTGGAGCGGGTGGGAGTCCTCTGCCTTTTCGCGTAGGCGAAGGTTTTCCCGGATCTGTATGGGGATCGCTATCCGAGTCACTGTCGGTCAGGTTGATGAATACTGGAGCCCTTCGGGAATTAGAATCCGCAGTTGGCGCTAACAGACCTGCATCGGCTGAAAACTCGGCGTTCCAACATATGGACGGATCCATGTCGAATAGGGGAAAGGGCAAATCCGTATCAATGACCATTTCACCCCCTTCAGGAATGATACCTACGGCATCGTTAAAAAGTTGAGCCCAGTCGAATCCGTGGGCTGGGCACTCAGCCATTAAGCATATGGGGCTGCCCATTCTGAGATGGGGATCTATCGGGTCAATACTGGTAGTGATATCCCCATCTTCGGGCACGACACCCAGGACATTGTTGAATGGTTGGTCCTGAAGCTAAATCCCGTTCGTTGGACATCCAGCATCCAAGGAGTTGGGCGTAAGCGGAAAAGGTGTGTTAAAAGTGGGACTCGTCGAAGCCGGATCCATAGTCATGTCTTTGTCTGTGGGGGCGACACTGAAAGCATCCATGAAAAGTCGGTCCCCAACCTGAAGTCCGTCGGACGGACATTCAGCATCCAAGGGCCTAGGCATTAGGAGTCGAGGATCCAGGGTGAGAATGGAATATGGGTTGCTGCTTATCGGCACGGCACTTGGTGTGCTGTTGAGCTGATTGCTGAATTCGGAGTTATTCATAACTGGGAGCTGAGGACCTGTTACCGAAGGGGCTCTGATTATATGTGCGTCGATGTCTGTGACGCGATGCTGAAGGGCAGGGTTCGATGTTAGAGGTTTATCCGGAGAGTGAGCGTCAATTGCCTTGGAAGCAGCAACAATTGGCCCGTCAGAGAGAGTAGTAGCAAGAGGTGAAAGGTTGGTGGGAAGTGTGCCAGTTAATTGGGACATGGTTGATGGTATGAGGATGGATGAGGAAGTGAGGGATGGACGGAGGATCTTATGACAACCGCTTGGGAGGGACTGTCTCCTTTTGTATGCTTCACCCACACTCTAGTTCGTAATAACATGCAGACAACAGACGCGCGAAGGGTCGCGCTAGGGCAGGAAGGAGCCGAAATCTGAGAAGCCTCGTGGAAAGGGGAAGATGTCAGCCATTCGACCATGTCACGAAGGCGGAATATCTAACAGGCGTTTCAAGGTGTGGGCGTGCCTCGTCATATACTGGAGGAACGTGGACGGCAGGCCTTCATAAGGTTGGCCCTTCTGGTAAGACCTCGCGGCGGTAGAATACTTCCAGTTATTCATTCGCTATCCAGCTGTGTGGCTTCGTATTTACATCTAGAAACCTCGACGGTGCTTAGCATTTCCATGCGAACCGAGCATCCTACCTAAGTTGATAAGTTGGGTTAAGGGGTCTCCGCCTCGTTACGTGAAACTGGCTAGACCTGCCTGGCGTCTGAGTGATTCTGGCCAAGTTTATTATAGCAACACGGAGAAAATGATCCAACCATGCTTGGAGCATCGGTATGCCAGCGTCCGGAAGCGCAAGACTTACTACAACCACAATAATAGCTTGAATACCTACTTTGCTTCGAGTATCGTGTAGTATTCCCAAGCCCGCAATATCCGAATTAATAGGACTAAGCGGGAAGGTTTATCCCCTAGTCGAGGCGAAGCTGGATGTTAGAACGCCACGTTTGACAATACGAGTCTTGAGCGACTGGTTCCTAGTCGACTGCATATGGTCGAACTTCCCCGCCGGGGGGTTGTCTAGGCAGAGGAGCATCTCTGCCGTTTCCCCAATACGTACTTCGTAGCAGGCTACTCAGTTGAGGCCTGAGCTACCATAACCCCTGAGTTACGGTCTAATCAGCATTGCCAACCCATACGGTCGGGTTTGGGTCGGCGCGTGGATGTGGCCCCTTAGGCCGCTGCCTAGCAAGTCGGACATGAATCATGAAGCGCAAACTGTATGGGCCGGTACGTGGAACCATCTAATGCCCCGCCTGGTCGAAGGCAGGCAAGGCAGACTGTCGGATTTGTAGCCAACCCGAAGATGCATAGTGATAAACAACCCCTAACTGTAAGATCCTCAAACTGGCGGCCGGTTTGGGATCAGCGAGTAATACTGACCGCCGAGCAGTTGCCAATAATCTCGGCTTCTAAGCTAGCGACTATCCTACAAATGGTGATAGGATAAGAGACCTACGTATGGTCGAATATTCGCTTGTAATGGGCTGCCTTAGTAAAGGCCTTTGGTCGGGCGTATAGAGGCTCAACACCGTCAAGGGGAACAGAAACTTGTAGTTATGCGGTTTATTGATAACTGGGTTAATTCCCATTAAGGCCTATGGGCGTTACCACGGTAACTGTATAAGGTCAACGTCGAAAAATGTATATATTCCCATCCTTCCTCCTTTCGGATTTTAATCTTCTCCTTCTTAATCTTCTTCTTTACCTAAGGGTTTTACAAGAAGTATTTGACCATGAGCGACGCGGCACTTTCGGACAACGATATTAGAGCCCTTGAAGCTGTCATCGGTTTCGCCATCCGCAAACGGCTTTGGAAGGTGGAACCGCCACCTACTACCGATTATAGTACGATTCGCGATGCTTCTGATGCCATGCAATTGGCTAGTAAGTTCATCGACCAGCTCGACGGCGGTAGGAGCTTTCTCCTCCGGATTCGCCAGGAAATCCATGACTTAGTCGACAAGATGGTAGCTACACTCGACTCGGAAGTTCAGTGCTGCCGCCTAGTCCCGACAAAAGAGCCCGCCTCGACAGCAGACGCTCCTCACAGCTTACCAACTTGGACGCAGCCGGACGTTACTACGCCTCCAGCCATCGCTTACACTTTATGCCATCATAACCCTGATAGAAGCCAGCAGCGAGCATACGACCGCTGTGGATGTGTAAGTGTCATATGACGCATTGGTAACGGCAGACACTGAACTCTTATGAAAGGTCGCAATGTCATCGGTCTCTCTTCAAGCGCCCAGACCGATTCACCCCCCAGCGAACAGTGTACGGAATGAAAATACACAACGACCCTACTTAGTACACACACACGAGAGAAGCCGCCAAGGCGTCATACTAAGCAACCCCCTTATCGGGGAGGATGGTTACCTAGCTCTCCTTATTAATTGGAAGAGAGGTGAAGCCAACCTTCAAGATCTCGAAGGTTTCCGGTCAAATCGGAAGGCGAAGAAGCAAGTGGTTCGAAAGTTCGGCCTTCAGGTATGGAAAAAACACAAAACCCTTCAGCTGTTGCCAAGGTTGAAAGAAGGGTATGATACATTCCCGGCGAAAAAATTGTACGACCCATTCTATCGTAAGGGGGCAATCGTCTTCCCGGTAGATTGGACCCCAATAAGATGGGACTTGAAGCAGCTGAAGGCCGTTGGGTATCTCGAGGAGGCGAAGAGGGTGATAACGATGGAGCTTGGAGCAGACATATTGGCACGGCAATGCAAGCTTCAGGGGGTTTAAGGCGACCATCGTTATAGCTCTGAGGTAGCGTTATATATTTTCATCCTGACTGGGCAGGTATGCTGCAGTCTGTGCCATTCCATAAAGCGGCTCAGAATACGTGACCTAACTCGGGGTTAACGATAAGCGAGCGTGCCTAAAAGAGTTGTCACAGTTCAGCTGATCGGAAGAAAAGGTTGCATATAAAGTGTAGGAAGTGGTAATTATCTAGCTAGATTGGAGCTTTATGGAGCAGTGGCAGAAATGCTCTGTATATAATGTGAGGATCCCGAATAAGGTTATTCCGAGGCGCTTACATGGCCCCAAGCCTTGATGGTCGGTTCCCGCGATGGGCCCCGCTGTGTCTGCGAAGTAGCGGCTATAGGGCACCACCTCTCCGGGACTTCTAGGCCTATCAATGGACGGCTTAAAACCCAGCGAAGGAGGAGGGCTGCCCTGGCCATGCCTTAGACTAGCCAGCAACCTGGCCTTCATGGTGGTCTTTTGGTGCATCCTTGTGTTATAGCAACATAACCCGAGCAGCATAATCGTAGGCTTGCCGCGAACCCAAGCCATATTCTTTCGAAAAGATTTTGGATACGATAGAAGCTAACTAATTTACACGGGATGACTTACTTAGCTGAGCCTGAGGCTTTGGAAGCTATGCTATCCTCCAACCCGCCCACCTCGTCGCCCGAATGCTGCTGACTTCTCGAGCTTTTCTGAATCATCAGTTACGAGACGTATCAGATGAGGTCTGGGGCTTAGGAGGCCAGAAGAGGACCCTCCCTTGGATCTCGCATGACAGATTTCAGCCTATCGGAACCTTACATGATGGCCGTTATCAAACTGGGAAGCCTGTTCTAAGAAAGGAAATGAAAAGCTCCCCAAGGGGTTGGGTCTGTCGGAACGACAAGATCCATCCCGACGTAGCTTGGGCTAGCTACCGTATCGTCCCTGACTTTCCGCCTTCCAACCTCGGTGACGCGTCCTAACACGAACTCGACGAGGTCGCAGGTCGACTTTACTGCCCTACTGACCTTGCCAGCCTCTTTACACGGCAGTAAAGCCGCAGTATCCGCAGGATTGCGGTAGGAAGTGGGAAGCGCGTTAAAATCTTGAAGTCCCTGGGCGGAGGCGGCTTAGTCAAGGTACCTATGTCCAGATCAGCAGCCTAGTTAAGGCAGAAATGGAAGGCAACGAGTCTTACCTACAATGAATCGATGATATGGAGACCTGATGGATCGCCAAGCTACGCCTGGGCGAACAACTTGGCCTTAATGGCGGTCTAGCACCTCAGAATCAAGTTCCAGATTCGCTGCCCACCTTAAAAGCATAAACATATTTAATCAGGGCCCATTATAAGGCAAGCAGGCTGGATATTTTATGGACCATGGGGGAACGGCCAACCTGGACCTAATCGTGGACCGGTCGAGCCGACATCATCACTGTCATAACGGCACATACATGTCCCTGAATGGAGGCCTCGAGATGGGATAAGGCTCAGTATCAGCTCGCGGGTCAGCCCGAACTGTAAAGGCGGCCTCCAACTCATGTACCCGTCATACAAGGCATATCTGATCGCTATGTTAAATAGTCTTCTGGGCCAGAATAGCCTGCGGGGGGTGGTGGAATTGGCGTCATGCGCGCCTTTCTCCTCATCCGGAACGGAATCAGCATTAAGACAAGGTCAACTCCTGGGGCCGGGTCTCTCGCTCCATCCCAGTAGCTCTACTACGTCGTTCCAATACAAGCAGTATTGATCAGAACAAAGCTAACTTTTCTTCCGTCCCCCATTTCTTAACAGAGCACAGAGTATAGGGGATGATGGCGGTATGCGGATGCCTTATAATAAAGAATTCGGAGCTATGCCGAGTGAATGAACTCTTATGGTTTCGCCTTTAAACCAATAAAATCAACGCTTTCTGCCGGCACGCACTATTGGCAAAAAAGGCGCTTTCAATTGGCCTGCCTAAGAAATACGTACCTTTTTCTGCCAACTGCTGGCAGAAAGCACTGTTTTAATTGGTTTGCAGCCAAATTTAATTAGTAAGCTGGCAGGGGCAACAACCGCAGTAGTACGAAAGGGGGGAAATGTCACGGCCAGTACCTGATATAGCATGATAGCTAGCTTATTGGCGCTATGGACGAAGATTCTAAGCTGAAGAAAAGAAAGAAAGAAAAACAGAACCGCAAAGTGTGTGAAGATCTACAAATACCCTTACTCCATGTATGGCAGGTGGCTAGTTCATGTGGCAGCTGTCAGCCCCATGTGACGGTTGCCAGCCTCACGTCTTGATCCTGATAGCTACCGTCACAGGAAATGCCTTTATGACAGCTTGAATATTTAAAATTTCAACACGACCAAGTACGTAAACGCTTTCTCTAAGGGTCAATTTATTCGAATAGTCTGGAGTTTGGTGCATCGCCTGATGCGACCTGTACGCCATGGCGACCTCGTGGCGCCAAGGGACGGCCTGATTAACTAAACTACGCGGGCGCGTTGCATATTTAAGCAAATACCTTAGCGAAGCCTTAGGGGCTACATGGTTCTACGCATTGGCTTGAGTCCGTTCTTATCTAAAGATCCTGTTTTGTGAGCCTTGTAAAGTAGCTCGGGGCTAGGTAGTTGTTACGCGCCTCCTTCGAACCGACGACTCGGTTCAAAATAATAAAGTAATGCTAAACATACCGTATAATAAACCTATAATTACTTCAGTAACAAAGCGTAAGTTGGATGTACCTGGTTGAAGGAGTAACTTCGAGGCATTGACTAGAGACTTATCACTACCTCGACCTAGACGGCTTTGTCTAAGGAGATAAGCAGACCAAGCCCTCGCAATATGTACAGATCCTAAGCTACGAGCCCAGATCGATTGTTTCGTCATATGAACATCGTCACTTTAACAAGACCCCAGAAATTGTTATCTGTAGCAAATGGAACACGGATCCATGCTAGTACAGGAACAGACCAGATCCGTTACATACCAAAGGATTATCCCTCTCCTACGAAACATCGGCATGTCCGACCACAAAAGCCTATTGGGTTAGAATAAGGAGAAACCGCGCAGCGCCGTGGATCCGACGGCCAGACTGCCATGAGCCGTCCACCAGGGCTGAAAGACCTGGCCGCAGCTGTGCTGCTAATCCCGAACTTCGAGAGATATATCCGAGTCTGACACGCCAAGGAGCCCCTGGAGAACCTAGGCAAAGTGGTTAGGCAACGGTTTACGAGCTTAGAACAGCCTGAGTGGCTCATGTGGGATAGCTCCGTTAAAGTTTATACTTCGAGACTACGTCTGGGTTAGCAATAAAAACCCGGTTTTCGAGAAGTATTCGAGACATCTAGCACCTCGAATGATGTTTAGGACTGCAGTAAACTAGGTAAGGGTGGCTGATGGTATAGCTCCTTTTATCCTACCTGCCGCACAACTTGACACCTTTTGCTGACGTACCCTGGTACGAGCATCCTTTTAGCTACATAACCTGCGCGATTCTATATTGTCTTACCTATCACTCTAGTGCAGCTGGAATTAATATATAAAGGTCGGATGCCTCTAGCTTCGACACCACTCTTTCCTACTACTTCCATCGACAAATTAGGCCCTTTACTTATATAATATCCTAACTCCTCGTGAACCATGCCTCCTACGACCAATGGATCGCCCTTTAGCTTGAACGGGGAACGCGTTACGTTTGAATTTGGAGGAACCGATAATCCAGGGCACTCCAATGCCCTTGATCTCTTGGGCACCGCAGCTATGGCCGTTCAACAAGGTTTGTTCCTCCAAATATCTATTATCTATAAGCTTATGTAATGGGGTAGATCGTGCGACCGGAATCTTCAACTTTGCAGGAGGGAGAATAGACAGCCCATCCTCTGAATGTACCACCGAAGAAAACTCCCCAACACGTTATGAGGAATACATGAACAACCCAGAGACGCCGCTTGGTTATTCAAACCCGCTTAACACGGCCCAGGCTATTTCACCTCCTGGAAATGCTCAATTGGACTGGCAAGTTCACGGGGCCCACCTGCCGGTCAATAACCCTGAGCTCATAGATGGATATCCAGCACTCTCTGCTCCTGCGGCTGGATCCTCGTCCTCTGTGGAACGAAGCATTCCAGATAGCTTTTACTCGTCTGGGCTCTTTAGGTAGGCCATGCTTTAATCCTCGTAGCCCTTCGCTGCTTACTCGCGCTACAGAGAAGTTCATCGTCGACACCCCGCCCTTGCCACTATAGAGAACCATATCCTGTTTAACCTATGTTTTTGCGCCAATCTTCCTCACAACACTTCGTACGACATCTCACCCTGGGCTAGCAGTCCTGCCAGCAGTGCATTTTGTGACTTAATGGTCAGCAAGTTGACGGCAGACTTAACACCGGACGATTTTGTCTTAACTACCCTTGGTCTCCTTTCCTACTATCGGATTCGAAACGGGTCACAACTCTTTGTTCCGGCTCGGGATTGCGGAGAGTTCTTCACTGCGCTTGGGAAGCTTATGGATATGAACAGCAAAGAAGGAAATGGAGGTCTCTTGGAGCGCGTGGTATTCGCAATCATCGGCATTGGGAGCAGTCTCGAATCAGCAGTTATGAATATTCCCTATATACGACCCTACCAACTCGACGCCTGCATAGAACATAACCTATCCACGACGCGTCTTGACGTATACTGCTGCGCGAGAATTTCGAGGACTTGTTCTCATTCAGAAGCGATTCGTTCCGTACACGAAGTCTTCGGATCTGGAATCCCAACATAAAGATGGCCGGGACGGGGGAGGGAACCTTTTATGAGGGATTATTAGATCGTCATTTTCGGTGATACATACCTATTTGTATTGCCGCCAACTATATGTGCCTTGGTTATCATGTTTCATTAATATAGATTTTGATATTTTTTAATTCTTAGCTTTATATATTAAGTAACATGTGTACAAGTTTTAGCTCCTTTATATTAATAACCGATAAGCGTCGTCAATATTATAACGGAAGCTCCTGGTATCCGAGGATATAAGGTTATATTAGGAGTTGATGTTGTCAGACCCAGCTGAAGACTAGGTCATCCAGCTGAGCCTTGGCTCAGTTTGATCAGTGGATATTGCTTTATGCGTTCTGGTACAGCTTTCTCTCAGCCGCAGCTGTTTTATGTGTATATAAGGAGGTCTCACCACCTCTCTTTCTAGACAGGACCTCTTAGGAGGTCAACCTGATAATATCTTCTTCATTCAGTCCTATATGCTTCAGTGTGCGATGTCAGGGTCTCATAGATGTTATCAGAACGTTTAAGGAAACGAAAAATATTAAGCAATAATAGGATCAATAAGTTGTAAATAATTTGTTTGTTTGTTTGTAGTATTTAACGCCAGAGGAAAGCCGCGTAGCGGCTTATCCCAGAGCCTCCCCTAGGGCATATAGGCGTGCTAAGCTAGGTGAAGCTATCTAACTAACTTACTTATCTACAAATGTAGACCCATTTAGCAGTTCTTGTCCGTAGACGCGTCGCCGTTTCCAGCGCATCAAGCTGTATCCTCCCTCCTCCGTGCGAGGGCAGTACCCAGCCCTTCTCGCCCCCATGGTACGGGTTTTCGGGACCTAAGTCCAGGTCGTAGCCGTGGTGGCTATGCCAAGTTGTCGGCTGTACGCCACGGACCACGCGTTTAAACGCATTAGTAATCAAAATCCCTCCTTTTAACTCCTTAATCCTCTTAAATGCGGCTTCCTAAACTCCTTAACTCCCTGTCTAGAAATAAAGAAAAGGACAAATGAATATAGTCCCCAGGGCTTTAGGCGGCTTCTGACATTACAGGATAGTCGTTCCCGTGCTCCGTGTACAGATGTCTCCATAAAACCCTGTGACCCCGATGTAGTCTCCGAAAGCAACTGGGTTGCCCATGAGCTCCGCTAAGTAACGGGCTCTTTCCCTAGGCCCCTGAGGACGTTTCTTTGGTTTGCGTGGCCAGTCTTCAAAGAAGGCGTCCGCCTTCTAAGTTGTAAATAAGGCGCAGTGGTTAAAAGGTTATTCCCATTAAGTATTTCAAAAAATAGTTTGTTAGCTTGATAACTATTTAGATACATAGGAAATTGCCATCCTTTCTTTAACTGCTTAGTGCTGCCCACTAATTTCCGCTGAGCTTGAGCACGCGACGTTATGTTCCTTATATTGATTCCCCTGATTCCCTGATCCACTTGTTCTGATCTTTGGGCTGTTTGTTTGTAAAAGATGCTGGACATTTGTGCTTTTTTAAATTTTCCTTCCTTTGGTATACCTTTGTACACCTTGAGCAGGTGAATTGGGATAAGCCAGATTTTTCCTTTACGTGACGCTTAAGGACATCCTGACTCGAAAATATCCGCCCATTACAACCGTGCTCCCAGCATCGTAATCTTTCCTGAGTGAGTAAGGAATGCGTGGTACTTTATAAATTTGTTAGTAATTAGCATTATTGGAAAGTTGAGCTGAACCAGCTTCCTTATGGCGGTAAAGGCAACCTCTAACCAGAACCGGCATTGCCAGACCGAGCTGGACCAGATGATACTTACTTTGCATTAAAATTATTTTCTGCAGATATAGGACCTTCCCTCTGTCGGGAAAGCGAAGCTGTCGAATCTCTCTGGGCTTTCTTGCGCTTTTGGCGTTCCCCTATATCCGCTGGTTAGCCCCTTTCAGCCCTTTTTAATAAGCGCCTTAAAATATGTAATGGATAAAACTGACGGTAGGAACGTTGATAAAGTCTGCTTCGTATTCTCTTGCGCTCAGACAAATCGGTGGTCTTCATCCAGTCATCCCCATCCACCACGCTAGAAGATGTTACGACTTGTTCATTATTGCCAGGACTGTTTTGATTAAATCCTAAGTTGGTCCAAGGCGTAATAGTCGTCGAAACTCGTCCCAAGCCAATACCATGCCGGAAGCTCCGCATTGAATTATCTCGGTCACAAGTATTGGTAGCTAACATAGGGCTATATGCAATGTCGAGGGTATGGTTTGAAAGATCGTCCGCGTTGAGATGTAGAACGCCCCTGTCCGAAGCGGAAGGTTTTTTGGACGGGCAGGTAGGTGCTATGATAGGTATTGATAAGACGGTATCTCCGGTTTGATATAGGGGTCCGCCAGCCGAGTACTGCTGAAGATTCGCTATGCCAGGGAGTTCTGAGTTATGGTGGGGGCTTTCTTGAGAGACTGGCGAATTGCCGTGATTTTTTTCGGCAAGGCGAATAGGACTAAGTACCAGAGGACTCGATACAACCTGCATCGTCGCGCTTTCGACGGTTCTATCAAGCGCTTGATCATGGCTGTAGCTGATCTGAGGAACCCAATCGGGGAAACCAGCGCCGGAGGATACGCGGCAAGGGAGACACTGACAATACCGCGCGATGTTCTCCAAGGTGTTGGGTAGCCCGGCCTTGTCGACTATCAACGACGAAGAATGAAGCATATCTATATCGAGGGGTGGCATAGCCTGTCCAGCATGGTAGTCATAAAGCAGCTGATTATCAGGGAGGAACGTAGAGCTGTTGGCCGGGACGCCAATCGGTACCTGGGTAGTCATGGTAGAGATAAAAGTGAAAGAAGCGAGAACTGTGAAATAGAGTAGTTGATGTTCTTAGGTTAATGGCCTTAGGTTGATGGTTGATGTTCTTAGAGAGATTAGAAAAATTTTGCTGTAACACGAACGGGAGGTTTCGCCTCCCTTTTATCTTCGTAGTAGATGAAAAGGGGGGTGAGGGGGAATTCTAATGGTTGTTTCTAAGCGCCGAAGCTGATAGATAGGAGGAAAGTTCCCCGGGGGAGTGTTTGCGTGGGCTTTTATTAATATTCCTTGTCAAAAGTGTGTCGGCTGCTCCCGTCGGACGTGGAACAACCCCTCATCCTGCGCCTTTATCCCATGAGACCCTTTTTTCCTCAGGCTTCCCTGATGGCCGTACAAGCCACTCTGTTTCAACGACTTGCTCCAGCGCCAATCGCAAGGCAGAACCATCTTTGATCTGGGCCGCCTCCCTCCGCATAAGGCGTATTTTGACTACTGGATTCGAGTAATGGAACTCTGCCATGTCGGCCACATATCGGAAAGCCGCCCAAGGCAGCCCTTGGTTTCCCAATAGATTTTATGATAACCTATCTATATACTCTCGCGATATGGAATCGTAGAGTGTTCAGAGATGGAAGCGACGGCTTGGACCTTCTTATCCAACGGCAAGGTCTGAATACCCCCTAAAATGTTGCCTTCGGAGTCAGTTGGTTCCATTACGCGCCAGGATTAAGGATGCCCCTAAGGTTCAACCATGCCTGTATCATAATCAAAGGTTGCCTCCGAGTCCAGTCTCGCTATTCGCTTTAGAAGGAGGTCGGCCACACGGTTCCAGGGATTCTCTCTTCGGCCGTTACCCGCCCGACCACGATGGAAACCAAGAGAGCCTCGTATTTCGAGGCGCCGTTCGCTGAGTGAAACCAGCTAAACCAGACACAAAAATGGACTATGTAGGTTGAGCATGAACGACGCGACTTCGCCATACGAGCGAGTTTATAGCAAGCAAACTCGTACCGGGCGACAGGCTGAGGAACCTAGCAAGAAGGAGAGGAGATTACACCTTTGCGAGCTGCTCTGTGATGTAACGAAGGCCGTCAGTAAACTACGTACATGGCAGCTGATACCTTGACGCCAATCCCTCCCAGTGCTGTATTATCGGCATGGTGGGCATAGCCTCGATCATTTCGACGACACTACCTTCGGCCTCCACCTTGCTTCGCGAATATTACTTCTATTTCGGTTACTATACCTAGTTCATTACGAGGCGAGGCAGCTCGATGCGGCCTGTTCGGAAGCCCTGTCGTTCAGGCAGCTTAGTGCTTTAACACGTCCGGCTAGGAACGTGACGGCCATGGAGACGGCGAGATACCAATGGCGGTGCTTCGTCCCGATGCATGCTCGGATTCTGCCTCGTCTACATGTTTGTATAGGTTGGCTCCAGACCTATCGAGCCCCTGATTAATGCTTGGTTGCAGGGAGGGACGCCTTGCTTTGGCCAGTGTCGATTGGAAAATAACCCCTGAAAGGAGTTCGGGTTGTTTCGTAAAGACCTCGGCTGCGAGCTCGAGATTATATGGGCGGCTATGCGGGAAGGGAGGCAACCAAAGGTGCTGTGCAAGGGCCTTCCGCATACAGGAAGCATGATGGTCTATATAAACCCGAAAAACCCTCCTTCGAAAACAGAGATTATGGATCTCATCACTTAAACCTGCTCATTCAGAACCTGCTTAGCCCCTTTTCTCTACCTTGAATACTATGCCAGCCAAGGACTTGTCCAACCTACCCTTCCCTCCTCAGGCTGCGGAAGTTACGGGGCTCGATCTGGAGGATTCCCCCTCCGAATCTATTCCTTTCCCAGTGCCAAACACGACAGCGGCGGATCAAACTCTGTCGTTCATGGACTACGACCACTTAGTGCCTGTCGAGGTACCTGTCGCTTATACGCCAGCCGATGCTCAACCTCTAACCGAACTTAAGTACGGCTTTACCCATGGAGCTTTCGACGGAACTGCAGTCGACTACATCGGTCCTTACGTAAACCCGCTTTGGACTGTTAACGGCGGCATACCAATCGAACAGAAGCCTGCTGGCGCGGGCGCAATGAACACGACTCCCGTTGCTCATACCCGGGTTTTAACGGGTCAATCCTTCGATTCTATGGCAGCTGATACTGCTCCTTTTTGGGGTGTCCCTCTTGGTAACGGCGACGGCGACGGCGACATGTATCTCGCCACAGACCGACTCGAAATGGAAGCGACATATCACCCCTTTAATGCAGATGCTCAGGTTCCAGTTGCTGGTGACGTATGCTATGTCGGTGACCAGCTATTTGAGATTGCCGAGGTCACTACTGAGACTGATAATGACCATTGGAACATCGCTCCTGATGCCGATCTCACGCCTTTCTACGACGACCCTGTCGACTTAGACACAATTAGCTCATTTGATTCCCAACCCGCAACAGCCGACGAGATTGACTGGGATATGTACGATGAACTACCTCCTACCAGTTCGCCTGCTTCTTCACCTTCCCAAGGTACGAGCGGTCAGGAGACACCGTTAATGATCATCGACCTTACCGAAAGCGACACGGATGACGAGCCTTTAATGGACATGCCAAAAGTTCAAACCGCAATGGCCTATAAAGCGAGCTGGGACTTCAACGATAAGCCGCCTTATACCCGTTCGACTGCTTCTGGGCCATCTCAGGTTCAGATACAGGTCCCGGTCATCGATCTTACTGAAAGCGACACGGATGACGAGCATTTTACGGAAATGCCAAAAGCCTACATCATGCTTGAGCGTGGGATATCAGGGTCTTATACCTCGTGTGACGGCTGGGCTAGTTAATCAACTATTAAGGCAAATACCCCCTTCACGCACCACCCCCTTCACGCCCCACCCCCAATTTGAGGCTAGCTCCAACTCATCTATTTATTCAAAAATCAATAACTCAACAACCACTTAAGCAATCCACCTCGAGTTTTAGCGTAATCGCACTATTATAC
>QJNU01000874.1:0-25121 GCA_004154915.1 Monosporascus ibericus
TTTATTCTATTTATTCTATTTATTCTATTTATTCTATTTATTCTATTTATTCTATTTATTCTATTTATTCTATTTATTCTATTTATTCTATTTATTCTATTTATTCTACTTAGCCTAATATAATTTATTATATGTAATAAAAGAGAATTCATTATGAAAGCTGCTTCAGTTCGCTAAGTCTAAACTTTATATAGCCGTCGAATATAAGATAATATATATATAAAGAACTTATAACTCATTTTAAATGACAAATATAGCTAATATAGATAGGTTTAGGTCTGAAAAATAGTCGACCGCAACATTCTTATAACTGCGATAATATAATTATCAATCGCATTATCGCATACTGGAATGCCTAAGTATTTTTATAAGAGAAAAACTCATATACTAACCTTTTCGACTATACGGGTTATAGATATTTCCTCGTAATCGTAAGGTTAAGACTAATTAAGTTTAATACGCTCTTATAACTGCGAAGTAATAACTACGACTTTTAATACTATTCTATGAACTTTTTAAGAGTATTTCAGAATAAGAGAAGCCTGTCTAGCTATTCTGTTAGCCATACGGGCTATGATTATTATCTTATAGCCATAAAGGCGATCCGGTTAAAAGGTAAATGATGTCAAATATAGAGATATCAGTTCTTCAGTTATATTAGGCAAATTCTTTTAAAAGATTATATTACGTTTTGTTATAAAACTATAATACAGTTTTAGGTTTAAAAGATTTTAACGCTGATATAATCCTAACAATTATTAACCAAATTATACAGTTTAGCATATTTTCTTATTACGATTAAAACTTTAATAATGACCGAATTACTTTAATTACTTTACGCTTAGAAAAACAAGTATATTACGATGGCCGAAATTATTAATAATAATCATAAGTTTTTAGTAAATTAATTTTAATTAAATCTTAATACGAGAACGAACGATAAAGCGGCGGATATCGATAGTATATTACCCGAAAATTGATAAGTCAATAAAACATACTTACTAAGTATTAAAATAGTATTTTCGTGAGTACTTATATAAATATTAGAAACAATCAAATGAGGTTATTATAGACCGTAAATGTTTAATATAATAATGCTCGGAACGTATTTACTTTTAGGTTTCCGTTCAAGTCTCTATATAATTATTAGTTGAAAATAATAAAACACAGAATGTAATAATTTAAAAGTTAAATATAAATGTAAAAGAACGATACTAAAAGAATATAGCTGTTCACTGAAAGGTAAACGAATATAAAATAAAACAGTAACTTGTAAAGAATATTATAATTAATCTTATACGATAATAAGGTTTTAGTTAATATTATAGACAGACTTATTAACAAAGGATTTTACGTTCCAAAAAAAGTATATACTTACTTTCGGCCTAGTAATAATTAAAAAACTAATAGTTTTTTCAATATATAAAATATTATTCGTTACTATATATAAATGAATATATAATATATTCTTTATAGTACAGTTAAAAGCGTCGCACCTTTACAAACCAAGTAGTATTTAAAGGGCTTTATTAAACATAATAAATGTTTAATAAAATAAAAGATTTTACCAGTTATTGAAAAAGCAAGAGATAACTGGAGTATTAAATAAATAAAATTAATAGCTCGTTAAGTAAAATATGTAAAAGACGTCGAAAATATTATATAACGTAATAAAGAAAACCTAAATGTGACTATGACAAAGAAATAGCTAAAAGGCCGCAACTTATAATAATATAGTTAAGAATATTTATATGTTAGTTATATAGGTAGTGTTAAGATGTAATAAAAAATTACTTATCTTATACCAGTTATAAATTATGGTAGTAAATATTATTAAATACGTATAGTAAAATAAAGCTCAAAATTATATTATAAAAATTAAAATATAGTCTTAAATAATACGACGAGATATAAACGGAAATTAATAAATAATATAAAAGCTTATAACATACTAGACAAGCGAACCGGATAAACAAGCGAACCGGATAAACAAGCGAACCGGATAAACAAGCGAACCGGATGATTTTTAACACCTCGCAACAATCAATTCAAATAACTCAACTATAACATATCTAATTGATTTAAATTAACCGTATTCTCTTTCGCGAACTGTATCTATAGCTTTCTAATAAGTGCACGTATTATATTAAGGGCTGCTGTGGACGCCATTTTACATCTTGACCTCCTCCCAATCCCGTACGCGACCGATTACTTTCTAACGTATCCAAGCTAATATTACCCCCATTTCGAAAGTATTAAAGTCGACCACTAAGAAAATGATTACCGACCGAATTCCTAACTTATATACGCGAACGTTTTTTGTCCGACTTTAATACGTGGAAGATATTCGCAAAATGCGACGTATCGGAAGGTTATAAGGCTTTGCTAGAGGGCCCGTTACAAGGCTGTGAGGCAAGGCTGTAGGGCTTGTTATGGGGCGCGTTCCGGGGCGCGTCGTAGGGCGTATCGCAGTATTGCAGGACTTGTCGGAGCAACAATTCGATTTTACGTAATTGAATAGTTAGGATAAACGTTTTTAATAGAAAAGAACACTTACTATACGAGATAAATAAACTTTTTTAGTCAGCAGAAACGGTAGTAGTAAATGGTTGCTATTAAAAGCTGCTTAAAGTGTCAGTTGTATATAGGTAAATAAAAAGAAATAATATTATAACGTCCGCAGCAAACCTTGATATAATGCGTGAACTTATTAAAAAGCTGTAAATACGGTTCGCGAAAGAGAATACCGTTAATTTGAATCAATTGGATGTGTTATAGTTGAGTTACTTAGTTTGACTATTGCGAGGTGCCAAAAACTATTCGGTTCGCTTATTCATCCGATTCGCTTATCTAGTACGTTAGCCTTATTTTAAATGCATAATTTCGTACTTAATTATTATGCCTTATATTAATTAGCCGTTAAAAGGCGCATTATTAAAACTTAGCATATATAATCGGAAAGCGATAGGAAAATATAAGACGGTAGGGTACGAATGATTGATTAATAGTGTAAAAGGCAAAACTCGGAAAAAAGGTAAAATTATCATATTTCTAATAAAAGTCAGTATTTAAATCAATATTACGTAGACGGCCAACGGTCGAATACAACGCATCGTCCCAAAAGAGCCTAAAATATTAAAATCTAATGAGCATTTTATTGAATAGAGATTTTAATATATTATAATTATTGAGAGAGTTTATAGTTTAATTGAGCCGATCGAAGGAAAGTGAACAATATTAGTATATTAAAAGCGTAATAGCTTAATATTAATAGAAAACGACTTATAATATAAAGGTCTCTTAACTATATATTTAATTAGAAATTAAAGAACAGACGATAAAAGTAAAAGCAATATATTAATAAAAGAAAACAAATTTATAAACTTATTCAACAACGTTAAACTTATGCCTTTATAAGTATGACGAACGCAGAGAAAACGGTTTCCTCTATAATTAAGAGGTAAGTTTTTAAAAATAACAATTACGAAAAGAAATGGATATTATAGAAAATAGCGAACCGGAAAAAGACAGTAATAATACCAGGATAATGACATAAGAGGCCCTCAGTACGGTTTTATTTATTACTAGAAATAAAATTTTAATTTTGTATAATAAATTAAGTTATTATTCAAGTTAGCTGGCGGAAAATAACTGGAAGTTAAATCGAATTTATAAAGAATACAAATGAAATAAAATAATATATAGCGTACGAAAGGTTTTAAAATAACAATCAGTTATAACGAAAGAGAAGATAGCCGGAATTCAAATAAGAACAGCGTATGATCTAATATAACGTTAAGTTATTATCCGTATATTATAAAAGACTTAATAATATCTTTATATAAAAGTTTCTCCGTGTTGAAATCTTCAGCCGTTATTTTAGTTAAAATATGAACTTTATAAAATACCTTTCGAATAAAGGGTATAAAAACGAAGTAAGAATCGAAAACATTACGTGACGAAAACGAGAAAGATGAAGAAAATAAAGATAAAAGATAGCTAGATAAAAACCGGACGAAAAGAATAAAATAAAAAATACGCGGGAAAAAAGAAAAATAAGGAAACATAAGGAGTTAAATAACGAATACAAAACGAAAACCGAGTAACACACCTATAAATAAGTACGCGATAATTAGCATAGCAACATATAATATAATATAGTTATACAGTAAATACAGTCGAGTAATTATTATATATAATTCGCAGTCTGCTTATATAATAATTATAATAATATTAGTAAGAATAAATAGTATAAAAGAGAAATAATTATAAAGGTTTATTTATTACTTTGTTACTGCAGATAGTTAACTAACTTTCGACCTACTTATTAATATAACTAGCTATTTAACGATATTAAGAAATAATAGTTAAAAGTAATCTAATATATTATTTCTTAGACTTCACTTTATTATTAATTAGCAATTACTTTACTTTAATATTTAGCTATTCCTTATCTTCCACCTCTTAACGCGCTATTATGTTCTCATATAAATCGCTAAAATCATAACACTTTTGACAAAGTTTTAGATTTCGAATATAAATCTAAAAGTTAACAGTTTTCTAACTTATTACATGCTTTAAAGCTTCGTATAATTAAAATATTTTCTATATTAAGATAATTATATAATTATATTAACATGCTTCATATATTAAAAAGAGTCTCTTAATATACGTCTTTCACATTTTTCGACTAATACTTAAGTAATATGTAACCTGTTTGTATCATATATATGAAACCGATATTTTATATATCATTGGTTAAGTATAACCGGTACAAGTGCAGCTCGGCGTTGTCTTTATATCTATAAAAAAGATGTAATATATTAAAAAAAGCTGGAGAGAAAACAAAAACATTTTAAATAAAACCAAATGATACTAGTTGTTAAAACACTAATAACTAAAAATACTGATAAATATATTAACAGTAAAGTTTAAATAATTTAAGTAAATAATTAAAACTATATAGTTAAGTTTGATTATATTTTTAGCTCTTTTCATTATATAGTTATTTATTTACAAACGTATATATTCGACCTTAACATTTTTTTATATAATTTGTATAGAATATTATTACAATAAAAATATTCTACCTTTAACATTTATTTTCTTATTAATAAAACATTAACGTTTTACACTACCTCGCGGGACAAGCCACCTCGCGGGACACTTTTTTGGCACCTTGCGACCACAAGTTCAAATTAATCAACTATAATACATCAAATCAATTCAAATTAATCGGATTCTTTTTCGCTAAACGTATTTATAACCTTCTAGCAAGTACGCGCATTATGTCCGGGCTTGCCACAGACGGCATATCGCCGTTCCTTTGTCTTAACCCTTTTACAACGATTGCCTTCAGCCGCTGTTAGCTGTATTTTCTCACCACCTCCTTCCTTCGCGGCCAAAAAAGCTTATTTTTTTGAATAGTAAATATTCCTCCTTTTTGGAAACGTTTGTTTTTGGTCCTCCGGCGTTTACTTAAAATGTAGTTCGTTTTGCGTATTTAAACGTTTTCTTCTTAAAGAAAAATGACTTTATGCAAAAGTAACATATAACCTTTTATTACAAGATTAACCGACTTAATTATTCTTGTCGGCGAGCTACCTTGATAATTTCTAATCCTCCTTTATAAACAACGTTCTTATCTTATTACTTTACATATTTTTCTAGGGGTTTTCGTAATTAGAAAAATAAAACCAGCGGAAATAAGCGGGAAAACGGTCGGCGTAGGTATAACTAAAAGAATTTCAAGCTCGGAAAGAACGTTATTAAAATCGAATAAAACAAGTCCAGCTTTCGCGAATCCAGATTTGATGTTATCGGACGTCATAGCAGCTTTGAACGCGTCGTAAAAACCGGCGAGGAAATCTTCTTTCGCGATATGGGTATGGTAACGTTATATTAAGCTTTCGATATAAAGCGAATACGCGCGCTTTAAAACAGAAAAATAAGAAACGTTAAAAGGTTAAAACCCATAGAAGGAATAGGCAGGTATGCAAAGCGTAATAATACTATAGTTCGCGCAATATTTTTCGAATTCTATTAAATAATATCTTTTATAATCGTTAAAGATAAGAAAACGCTTCGATCCTTTCGTACGCGTTCGTATATATTTATTAAAATGTTAAATATATTTTAAACTTAATTTGTTTATTATCCAGCTATTATAGCTTATATCAAACCTTTAATTAAGTGGTAATAAGTATTTTCGATACCAGGAACTAAGCTAGTTTTTCCTTACCATGATAATAAATAAAAGTAAAGCCTAATTTTAGGAATTAATAGCCTGTATAATTATTACTTATTCCCGATTGCCTTATTAAAAACCTCGTTTCGTCGAAATTATAAATATCCTTTTTTGCGATGCCGTATTTCGTAATTATAGCTTTAACAAGTTCGAATTACTTACGAAATACCTCTCGATTTTCGCATAATACCCTTTAATAATCGATCTTCCGATTTAAACGCGTTTGAAGCTTTTTTACCGTCTAATAAATCTCGACGCCTAGTTAAACCCGACGCGTTCTACGACGCGCTAAGCAAGCGGTAAATTCGCTATATATTCAACGTATTGAAGCCGAATAGGAAACGTTCGCGCATCTAGGTTAAGGATCCGTTCGATAATAGATTTCTTTTCGGTCGGCGTTAATTTTCGTAATTTGAGGAAAATATCGGTTCGAGCGTATCTACCGTTAAATCGCGCTTTTAAGGTAGTACGTAGGACGTTATATATAAAACTAAGCTTCCTATAACTAAGTTTCGAGTTGTTCTTTTTAGCCTGGATAGCTAGGTTCATTCTAGATGTTTTTGTAAGTCGTTTCATATTGTGGTTATTAAGAAATGGGTAATTAAAGATAGGAACTTAGAATATTACAAAAAGTATCCCGGAAGATGGTTTGTCCCGCGAGGTGATGTGAGACCTTAATAACATTAAATAAGATTATATAAATCGCCTAATTTAAGAGCTTAAATTATTATGAGGTCGCTGTTTTTTAATATATATTTTCGTTAATTAATTATAGTTATGCGATTTTGTCGATTTTATATAGGAAATAGCAGCGCGTTAAGAGGATGAGGCGTTGTGAGAGGGTTGTTTTATATCTTACCGTAGACTCGAAATGCTCGCATGGCTCGAATCTTTACGTCCATCGAGATTTTCGAACCCGGCATCCTAACTCGAACGGCTCGAAGTGCTAAACCTTTCGAACTTTCGAGTTAGTTACTATGAGACCCTAACATTATACACTGAAGCATATATAACTGAATGAAGAAGATATTATCAGTTGATCTCTAAGAGGTTCTGTCTGGCAAGGGAGGGTAGTAGAGCCTCCTTAAGTACACATAAATCAGTCGTAACTGAGAGAAGGGATACCGGAGATAACTAACAGCCTTTTCTACTAGTAGTAAAACTAGCTAAGCTACGGTTCAGCTAACAAATTTAGACCTTTACCTAGGTTTTATACACCTCCTAGCTATTAGGAACGAATAGCTGAAGCTCTTACAAGTTTGATATAAAGGAAGGAATAACGAAAGAAAATAACTGTGAAAAATAAGCGCATCAGTTTCCTTATTACAAGGTAATAACGTTGTTATAGCGAAGCTTTTTTAGGCCTTTTTAAGCCTTGAAGTAACGGTCTAAAAGTTTAGTAACCGTACGAATTCTTAATATTTTTAGGGCTTAAGTGGCTTAGTAAAGCTGTCCGTGACGATTACTGTAATAGGCGCCGTTTATTTAATATTAATCCTTTTTCATAATAAAGATTTTGCGACGTTAATAATTATAAATATTAAGCCTTCGCTTAGCTTTAAGCTTATATTCTTACAAAGCTTTTATATGAAGATAATTTTCATAACGGTTTAAACAAAAGTTAATAGCAATTAATTTACGAGAAGACGCACTCTCTGGGGGGGCCGATTTGGCCTGGGAGTCTCTTCGAGTAGAGCGAACAGCCTTTACACTTTATTTTCATACTTAAGGTAGTAGCTGTATTTCATTTATTAACTTTTTAAACGCTAAGACCGTCGAATAGTAATATTACGAATTTTTAAAATTTTGTGCGATTTGGGTTATTCGCGAAAACTAAAATATTCTAATAAAGTAACGATTATTGAAGTAGTATAGGGTGCAGTATGAGTGCAGCTGTAGCTCTGGAGCGTCGCTGCAGCTTTGCTGCAGCTCTGCTTCTAGCTGCTTCTATTCATTTCGCCGGTGGGCTCCAATAGAGCGACATTTAGTAGGTCAGTGACGGTTTATAAAGTTCTGACCTGGCAACTTCTATATGTAGTCTTTTAGAGAACCAAGGCACGCCCGATACTTTCTTCTCCTAAGCAACCAATCAAGATGTTCTGCATACATCAACTTCGATAAGCCTCGTCCTAATTCATTATATGTTAATCTTTTCGTTTTTACTATATTATAGAATAAGATAACGTATATAATATCCGTAGAGTAAGACCTTAACGAAAACGGTATGATAAATAAGGCTTAGATTTTTACTATAACGTAATAGGTAGAAAGTAGCTTTAATTATATTTAAGCGAATAATATCAATTTCATAGAGTAAGTTATCGAGCTTTTCGAGGTAACCTTTTTTTAAAATTATAAATATTTCGCTTTCGTATTTCTTTTAGTTCTTTTATTTAGGAACTTTAATATAATTATTTTTAATATCGGAAATATTAAAGTGTAAATATAACTTCTTTTAAAAAATATGTTATATTAGCTATAACTTTGTAACGTTACGGTTACGTAAAATATCTATTTTTAAAAACTATTATAACTTTTCAAGGTCGACGACGTAAACACGTTACGTTAACTTTATAGAGAATTTTTCTGCGCGTGTTACATTTTTACTTTTATATATTATAAATATATCCTTAACGTAAAACCATAAGGTTAATCATTTATTAATTCTAATATATAAATCATTGAAAACGGGTTTTACACCTAGGTCTTATTAGCTTAAAAATAAATTCTTTTCCCATAAAAACTGTACTCTTCTTAAGCCGTATAAAGCTTTTGAAAGCTTTAAATAAAAGTCCTGACATTCAAATTTTATAGAAACCGTACGTATACTACCTGGTAGATTGTGCTACGTAAGAACGGGTTAATATCTAGCTAACGAAGCTATAAGCTAAATCGAGCTGTAATAATTATTAATATGCGAAATAACCTTTCTATAAGCGTAAATATATTAAGGTTAAGCCTTTCAGGTAGTTAAAGATCGTTATAAAAAATAGTTTTAACCTTATACTTTCAATATATCTTATTTTTGTTAGATTTATAAGTAAATATATGTGTTAATAGAAAAATATCGTAACGGCGATTAATTACTTTATCTGATATATCTAGTCTTATTTCTTTTATACAACTACCCTCCAGTTTTCGGCGTATCTATATTATATAACGTCTTGCTAATTTTGAATCGTAAATGAGAAATTAGTACGATAAAAGCATTCCGGCTCAATCGTTACTTAAAGAAAATAACGTTAAAGGCGGTTAAATATCTATTATACTTTTCGAATGTTAGTTTATAATTTATATTAGCTAAAGCGACGTTTATTTCATCTTTAATATTAAATCTATTAGCCGTTAAAAGATTTAAGTAATTTATTTTATCATAGTGTTGTTATAATTTAATGGAACTCGTAAATATAATTTAAACCTCTTTCAGGTAACGGTGTGCGGTATTGTTAATAAAGTATATCTTTAACATCTAGAATAGCTTCTACTGTAAGAAAACTCGAAGAAAGGTTTTAAAGATCTAAGCCATTTATATTTTTGCTTAAAAAATATACGGGGTTATTTTCGGAATTATTGTTAACTGCCAAATTAAATGATTTTCTTTTTTCAAATTACTGTATTCGTCCGTTCTTACCCCCTTAGCTTTTTAATTATCATGGTCCGTAGTTATTCTGATAGTATTATAATTAGGTTTTTCGTTTTCGACGAACGGACTTTACGTTGCCCTATATTACATCGCCATATTATCTACCATTTTAATGATACTTATATTTAAGGAGTTACTACTAAATATAGCTTTTAAAGTTTTCAGAAAGGTTATTATTTTAGGAAGAATAAAGATACTATTAATCTGGTCATTCAGTTCCGTAATTTCGATCAATAATTTTTATAGCTGATCTTTGCGATACTTTTTCGTCTCGTCGAAGGTGACGTCTCGTACTATAATAATACATTATCGCGAAGAAAAATCTATACCCGATATACGTTGCTAGTTACATATTCGACGAAATAGCCGATATACGGCTTAGAATTTTTCGGTTAAGCGGGTTATTTTCCAACGGATTGTTTTCTTAAATATATAGACCTTTAATCAGAATAAGACGACGTTCGTAACGTCTACTTTTAAACCTTGTTTAAAAATAAGTTTTTTTTTTTTTAGTTAACTATTCGCTAAAAACCTAGACAAATATTTTTCAACTTAAGATTTTAGTAAATATACGGTTAATAATATATATAATTATTTAAATGGTGTAAGATAAGGGATATCTGAGCACTAGAGTGAGGTGGTCACCAATCAGTCGCAGAGTGAATTCCAAGAAGTGAGTGTATTAGGTTACTTTCATCTGGCGTCTTCCATTAGTTGCCAGATGGTTATTTATGCTAATGAGTGGGTCGGCGACTAGTGGATCACTAGTCGCGGACCTCTAGGAGCTGTATCCTCATAAATAGCTTTAGGCTATAGATTAAAAAGAAGGTTACTACTAATTACTAAATAAGGTACATTCGTAATAATTACGCTCCCGGCGCGTTTTTAAACGTTTTCAAGTTTTTGTATAGAATAATAACGTTTTATACGAAATTATTACATTAAAAAATATTTTCGAAACGTTTTTCCGAAAAACGCTTCTTTATTTAAAACGATTATTTTAATTTTAATATATTATCGTCTTTTAAAAAAAGCTTTTACATTTATTAAAGAGGTAAAAGTATATGTTTTTCGCTTTATAGTATACTTTATCCTTGTTCTAATAAGAAGATAAGTAATAAGTAATATTTTCGTATAATTTTAAAACGTTATTAAAGTTGAAAAAATTAACTTATGTTATAACGAAACTCTTACTTGTTTAATTAATAATTTTCGGGAAATCTTTTTTCAAACTTTGCTAATAGTGCAGTTCTAATAATCGATTTTCTACGGCAGCTAAATTTTCTCTCCGGTAATTACTTATATTATCTTTTTAAAAGCTTCAAGGCCTAAGTAGGCAAGTTTTCGGTATTATAATATAACGTCCCCTTTTAGTAGTTTTGAAAGGTAATGAAAATCTTTTTTATGAAACCTTTTTAGCTTTAATAAAAAGAATTTTTCCATTAAGAGATTTGCTATAGAGTTTTCATTTTCGCTTTCGAGGATAGTTTTTGTTTTTAAGGTCGTTTTCGTTCTTCAAGATTATAGAGTTAATTCTTTCAATTATTACCAAAATTGCTAAAGGGATAATATTGTCGTCGTTACTTTTTGGAGTTACCTAAACGTAATATTTAACGAGATAATATTTAATCCATTTAACTTTTACTATTTATGTTTTTAACATTCTTAATATATAGTATACGACGCTAGTTTTACAGTTTTAGTAAATCCCGACCAATTAAATTAATTTATACGAAATTAAGTCAATTTATATTTTAAAAATATATAAATAATCTTTTAAGAAAAAAGCGTTAATCCTATTAATTAAAGTAGTAAACACTATTCTTTAGATTTTTTACCTATAATATCAAGATATTTTCTTCCGGCTAAAAGGCTTCTATTTATAATAAGAGGTTATAAGTGGATAAAGCTAACTTTATTATTACCGATATGAAATTTCATATATATATTTAATAACGTAAATGTTTTAAAATTATATCTAGTAGTAGTAGTATTAGCTATAAGTAAAAGAATTTTTATAACGAAAATTATAAAAGCTGATTATAGAATCTGTAACTCCGTTTTCTTCTTAGTATATTTAACAGCAGTTCGTAATCTTTTGTTATATTTTACTATACTTTTAAATATTTACTTTTTAACTTCGGAGTCTTTTATTTACTTATTAGGTTTAACCTTTGGATAAATATAAGAATCTTTTTAAGGATATAAATTTTACCGCAAAGCTACTAGCGGTTAAAATGGCCGTAGCGGTTGCTACTTTAATTGTGATTCCGGTTAGTATTCGGAGTATTCTAAAAGAGACTCGTTTAATTCAGAGTCTTTCTATTAAGAGTAATACCGAACGTTTTTCGTAACAGCTAATTAACGGTAACACCTGAGCCTTCCATAGCTTTATATAGCTCTGGAAACGTTCTATGAGTTTTTGCATTAACGACAGCTCGGCGGCGTCCTTGCCGTCAAATATAACTTTCTTAATAACAATAGTTCAAGTAATAAAAAAGTCGGTTAAAAAGATATTAACGGCTTTTAAAAATGAGATATTTATAATAACTTAAAGCTATTAAAATTTAAAGCTTTTCGACTTTATTATACGCTTTTTAGTACTTATAAAGTTATATATTTATTTAAATCTTATTAATCCTTAACACTTCCTTTAATCGAATATTAACTTTACAAATTCGAAAGTCATTATTAGGCGTATTTTCAGTTTTTAAAGTTAAAGTTTATTTAAATTATAACATCTTTTTAATATACTTAATAATATCTAGGATAAACTATTTAATTAAAGAACCTATTAACTTCGGCGAACGCCTTTTTTAAGCTATGAAAATGGTGTATTATCGAATAAAATATTTTGACGCATTTTAAAATTTAGTCTTTGTTTCTTTCTCTAAGCTTAAGTTCGTTAAAAGCGTTACCATTAAAAATTTTAAGGATCGAATAATTTAATATTTTTACTAACGATATGAAGTAGTTAATAATTAGGTTAATATAATCTTATAATATGCCAGTCCTAAAGCTAACATAAAATTTAAAAGTGATATATTTTCTAAATGTATCATTTTTAAGAAAAAGCGTCTTAACATCTTAATGATAATTTGTTTAAGTTTATTACTAGAGTAGAAACTATAACTTTAAACGTAAAAAAAAAGATAAGTAACTGAAATAATAGAAATATAATGGTTAGAAATCTATTAACAGGCGGTAGTGAGTTATAAAGTCATTATAGAAACGACGGTAAGGTTCCGTATAACTTTAAAACGACGTACATAACGTATATAACAAATATAATTAAGCGTAATTAAAAGAAAAGCGCGGACCGGGTTTATAATTATAAAACCTTAATATTATATATTAAAGCATATATAGCTAAATTAAAAGATATTATCAGGTTAACCTTTAAGAAGTCCTGTCTGGAAAAGGAAGGTAGTAAAGCTTTTTTAAGTACACATAAAACAGTCGCGACTGAGAGAAGCGATACCGAAGACAACCAGCAGCCTCCTTTACTAGTAGCAAAACTAGCTAGCCACGGCTTAGCTAGCAGATCTAGACCTTCACCTAGGTCTGACAATTACGTGGCCCTATCTTGTCGTCGGTCCTTTTGAAAGTTGGCCTCCCACCATCCTGGGATTAGCCAAGCCTGTTAGGTTATAACATACAGGGTCAAGGGTATAATTTGTCTCACCGCATTAAATATGTACGAAGATCCGTAAAGAGAAGGGGACCGGCTAAATGGAGCGACAGCCTTGGGTATAAAAGTGTGCCATGGCATACCACGGGGGGCGGGGGGGGGCCTCAGAGGAATTCGCATCAACTATCGACCCTACGAGCCCTTATACTCGTAACATTTCGCCTTTTATCCTATCAACAAACTCGCCCATCATGGCCACACCCGACTACCTCTCTGATCCTAATGCCGTAACGAAAGACTCCAACGCAACTTGGCGTTACGGAAAGGCTCCCGACTATAGCAAGACCCGGGAGGTCTGGGCCCAAAGTAAGATTTACCCCACACTTTCTATCTATGTATTAGCCCATCCATTCTGATATCTGGCCAATAACCACGTACCACCATCTAGCCAAGACGCAAAATCACAAACCAGGCTCCCTTGAAGAGATGGTTGAGAACCTCGTAAAGAACTGGGAAATCGAAGCCTCCTTCAAAGAGAAACTGTCGGACTGGCGCACGGTCGACCCAGAGCAATACAGCTTCGCAATCAATGGGGGCCCTCCTCAGACGGCAGAGCACATGCTGAAGGTAGGTACTTACAATGCCATCGTCGCAGCGAATGAGTACTACGACCCGGACCACTCGGACTTTGAGCAGAGCCACAGGACTTTCAAGGGCATGATGCCAACTTTCGCCTGGGAGGTCTTGGAGTTGTATTCTGGGCCCCCAGTAGTGAGCTTCAAATGGAGGCACTGGGGAGTCATGAAGAAGGATTATGTGGGATATAACAAGTAAGTTATTTCCTTTCGTTTTGCTATAACGAAAACGGTGTATACGTGCGAATGGTGGCTTACCCGCCGCGTATAATAGAAAGGGAGAGAAGGTCACCATCAAGGCCAACGGCGGACCCATCGAGGTCTTCGGCGTCACTGTCGCTCACGTTGACGATAAAGTGAGGGTCACGAAGCTTGAGACTTGGTTTGACCCAATGACTATGTTTAACCAGATCGCTAAAGACGTTGGAGGTTGCCCTGTGGCGCACAGTGCTTAGGCCTGGGGCATACAATGCTGTTGGAGTAATGGCTTACGGCTATATCTTTGTGCTGAACTCCGACAGCCAGTTCACGACCTACGAGTACCGCGAGGGAACTCCCCCAGCCATGAACCCCAAAGCCAATATTTTTGTTGTCCAGCTCGGGGCATATCTCCAAGATCACGGCCTGGCGGAACCCCTCGGCGTTCAGGTCCTTGCTGGACATGGAATTAAGAAGATGCAGGGGTTTGACCTTTCCGGCAGTGGCCCCGAGTACGTCGTTAGTGATAGGAAGGATCAAAGTCCTTTAATAATGCGCGCTTCCGCCATCTTGGTCTTATTCGTATGAGACACGTATAAGTTTATTCTATTGCTAGTGCTAGGTACTTTATCCGAGACGTCTCCCATCCGGGAGACCATGCTTTTTAATGAAACATTTTTGCCTGGAAGAATATCTTATAATAATTGTTTTGGATGCTGAAGTCACAAAAGTTTAACGAGGTCTACCAGGTTATAGGGTGGTCCGCTGAGGCTGATATTACGACAGGCATTACCGAACTTAAGGGCAAGGATATCCACACTATCCTTATTAACGGAATCCTTAAAGTGTTTCAAGATTCTAAACTAACTGACGAAAAAAGGCTTATAGACGTGCTAAAGCGCGAGGACGCCATTTGTGACGGTAACTATCAGGATCAAGACGTGAGGCTGGCAACCGTCACATGGGGCTGACAGCTGCCATATAAACTAGCCACCTGCCATATATGGAGTAAGGGTATTTATAGATCTTTACATACTTTGCGGTTTTATCTTTCTTTCTTTCTTTTCTTTAGCTTAGAATCTTCGTCCATGGCGTTAATGAACTAGCTATTATGCTATATCAAGTATTGGCCGTAACATTATTTTAAGTTTATTCCCTTTTTCGCTAGCTTGACGATTAATAAATAAAGTACCATATTTTTTTACGTTAAAACGTAATAACGAGAAATAACGCGTACCAAACTTAAACCCAGATTAATTAATATTAAACTAAATATCTGTTAAGAAAGATTACCCGCTAGCTAGTCGACGTTCAAAGCGATTTAAATTAATTAATGGTAAAATCGAAAGTATAAAAAACGAAATGCCTTTTTAAAACCTAGACCAAAATATAAAAAACGACGTATACCCTAAAAAAATGGCAGAAAACGACGTGCCGAAAAACGAGACCGAATCTTTAAAAATAAAGGATTTATAAAACCAAAACCAAAACTATAATTACTTAAAATCTCATTACGACGGATAGCTAATCGACAAAATAATTAATAATAACCAGAACGTTTAAGGAAAACTTTAAAAATTCCGTAACGAAATCGCTTATTTAAAAGCCGGATAAAGTCGGCATATTTTTATTCCTTCCGACGACGTTAACCGCTTTCGTTAGGAAAACATTATTAATAACGCCTTCGGTAATATTAATACGTTTCGTTTTACCGGTATAATAATATGGCCCGTTTTCCGTAAGTTCGTAAAAAATAACGGCGCAAATTTTGGTTATAACCAAAAAGAAAAAGTTTGCGTTAATAACTCCGTTAAATTTAACGGTAATAAGATAAAATTTGATATTTAGATTCGTTAGGTTACAAATAAGTTCGAAATAAATAAACCAACTTTTCGGAACGAAAAGATCCGTATGGTTTATTTAATAAGCTTTTTAAAAGGAAAGGCCGAATAAGTAGTTAAAATTCGATACCGATTAATTATACGACCTTTTTTTTACGTAGCCGAGATAATTTAAGTATTAAAATTATCGTATTACGATCCGAATTAAATTTCCGTTATTAGAAAAACTTTTCGTATTTTTACCTTTAAGCCCGGCAAAAATTAAGATATTTACGATTTTATTTTTAAGTTTAATGTTTTCGTTTAAAAGGCCAAGATCGCCAAGAATAAATAAAAGCAAGTTTTATAAAAACATATTTTTTTAAACCTTAATTTATGCCTTTTTAAGGATAACCGCGATTTTAACGTCATTTACGAAAAGTTTTATAATTACGTCGTTATAATTGTTTATAATAACCAGCTCGTTTATAAAAAACGCCAGCAAAAACGTAAGCCTTAACCATACGACCCCGATAATAACAAACCGAAAAATAAGAATAAAAAGCCTTATTCGAATAATAATCCCGGCAAACCGAAAACTTCGGGTTATACCGGCAGGCCCTTATCGGAAGTCGAAAAGAAAGCCCATTAAAAGGTTGGTACGTATTTTAATTATGGCAAAACGGGATATAAGGCTGGCGATTACCTTAATAAAAAAAAAGGTTGTTACGGTAAAGATAATAAAGAATTCGTTTAGTTCCGACGAATCGGGAAAAGAGTAAAACCGTCGGAAAACTTTTCGATGGTTCTTTTTATATTAATAATAACCGAAATAAGTTACCTTAAAAAATATGGAGCTTTTATTAAAATTACGTAAATTTAAATAAATGGAATTAACCTATATATTACCGCTTTTTATAATACCGGAATATAAATCTAAGTTTTTATTAGCTGTTTTATCGTTAAATAAGCAAAAAAAAACGATTATAAGTTTATATTATTTAGCTAAAAAAGTTAATTTAATTATAAAATTACCGGAAGTAACCCGCCGACCAAATAAAAACCTAAATAATTATAATATTCAAAATTAACGGACGACGTTTCCCCGATTAAGTTTTTTAAATTATAAATATAAAATATGATATTTTTATCGGTTTTAATTAAATGGAAAAGTACGGCTTATTACTAAATTACAAAAATAAAAGTGTTATCTAGCCCGACGATTTTCCAGCTTTAGCCAAGTTCTTACCGGCAATTGAATTCCTAGCCCGATATTTGCTGGACGGGTACGTCGACCCTAAGGTTTAAAAAGACGTTAACTGCCGTAATCGTACTATAAAAAAGGCCAAAAAAATACCAGATCTTTCGACGTTTATGGAAAAAACCCGATAATAATTCCATTTTCACTTTTATACTTATTATCCCGTCGGATATATTAAATAAAAAAGATACGCCGGACATATGCGATATTAAGCTAATTATTTTTATTATAAAAATTACCGAAAATAAAGTAATTATTATTTCGTTAACGAATAAATTAAAAACCGAACCCCGTATAAAACAATAAAGCAAGTTTCCGTTATTTTAAAAAATTATTTTTATTAAAAATAACAAATCGAACGTTATAACGATAGCCGTTTTGCAAGAATAAAAAACGTATAACGGTTAAAAAATCCCTTTTCCTAAAAATAAAGATTTAAAGTACGTAAAACCAATTCGGAAATTCTTTTTAAAACCTTTCGTTTATTTAAAAAGGCTTTTTTCGAAGGAAAAAGTTAACATTTTCCCGGATTTCCGACCCGGTTACGACGTAATTCTGGAATTCGACCGGCCGATACCTGCCTTTAGGCCCTTAATTTACCGGACGCCCGTTTAATACCTTCCGTTAAAAAAGAAAGTAATAAATAAATTATTAAAAATAAACTTTATTAAGCCGTATATGCGAAAATATATCGCTTTAATATTATTTGCCCTAAAATTATATTCGTCGGAACGCCGGTTTTATATTGATTACCGTAAAAAAAAATTAGCATTTAAAAAATTGCCTTATTCCGGCTTTTTTATTTAACGGTACCATATTTAATTATTAAAACGTTAAACGTTTTGCCAAAATTAATATTATTTAAGCGTTTTATAAATTTCGTATCGCCGTTAAATCGGAATATTTAACAATATTTAAAATCTGTTAAAAAACGTTTTAATAAAAAATATTATTATTTGGATTTAAAATAAGCTTTATTTAATAATAATTATTTATTAATACTTAATTACATAAATTACTTAATAATTACGCGAATACTTATGCCGATAACGTATTAATTTATTCCGACCTTAAAAAATATTAAGAATATTACAAAAAAAGTTATTTATTAATTATATAAAATTAACTTTTAAGGAAATATTAAAAAGTTCCGGTTTAACGTTAAAAAGGTTAATTACTTCGGTATTATTATAAAAGTAGGCGTAAGTATTTTTATCGACTTAATTAAAATTAAAGTAATTTAAAAATAAAAATTCGAAAATTTTAATAATTATACCGCAATCCGTTTATTTATAGGACTTTGTAATTACGTACAAATATTTCGCCATTACGAAAGCGGTATAACCGAATTATTAAATTATTTGTTAAAAAAAAACGTTTTTTTCGTAATAAGATCCGAATAAAAATAAGCTTTCGAAAAAATAAAACGGCTTACTTACGAAACCTTAATTTTCGCTTTCTTTTAACTTGGTCGACCGATTAAAGTAAAGACGGACGTATTCCGTAACGCAACTAAGGGTATTATTTGGTAACAATAAAAAGATAGCGAATAAAAACCCGTAAAATATTTTTCGAAAATTATAACCTTAGCAGAAAAAACGTATCCTATCTAGGACCGAAAGTTATTCGTTATAATCCAGACCTTTAAGTATTATTACCTTAAACTTTAAAGATAAAAGTTTTTCGTTATAACCGATTATTAGGCCTTATTATATTTTGCGAACAAATGCGTCGTTTTTACGTACTAAATCCGATAAGCCGATTTCCTTTTTAATTTCGATATTACCTTTTAATATCGACCTAGTAAAGAAAATGTTGCTGCGGATACCTTGTTACGAAAAACGGTCGATTTACCTACTGTTAAAACCCGAGAAAAAAAGAAAAAAACCTAAGCCTTAATTTTGCCAAAACGATTAAACTTATTTATTATTACTACCGACGAAATACCAACTAAGGTACGAACCGAAAATATCCCGTAAGGTGCCGACTTGGTCGACCTTATCCGTTACGAAAACGAAATATTAAGTTTAAGCAAAAAAAATAATAAACTGGTAATATCCGAAAAAATAACCGACAGCCGCATTTTTTTCCGTACCGTATTTATTCGTAAAGTTTACGTACTTAAAATATTCGCATATTTTAATTAAAATAAAGTAATTAAAATATTAATACGGGAATAAACCTGGCCCCGGCTTAAGTAAAATATCCGATAATATATCCGAAATTATTACGATTACCGTCGGAATAAGACATTTCGAAACAAAACCCCGGGGCTTTTTTACCTTTTCCTTATTCCGAATAATGTTTAGGATTACGTCGTCGTCGACGGAAAGAATATGCCGAAAAATCGTTACGGTTATAACTATATATGAACGTTTATCGACAAATTTAATAGGATTATAGCAACTTTATTAAGTAAAAAGATTAATACCGCCGAAACCTTGGCTAGCCGATATTATCAATATTTATATCGTTTTTTTGGAATATCCGTTATCTGGATTAATAATAATACAAAATAATTCGTTTTTTAATTTTGGTCGAAATTAAACGAATTTACCGGTATAAAATATCGTTACGGAAACGTTTTATACTTATAAATTTAAAAAGTTATTAAGTTTACGAATTAAAAATTAAATTAATATTTACGTTTTTATATTAATAAGTATTAAAATAATTAAAGCATATATATACCGGTATTAAACTTTACGCATAATTTATTATAATATTCGTTAATTAATATAATTTTTAACAAAATTATATTAAATAAAGATATTCGGAACCCATTTTTGTTAAATTTAAATATAATAAAGATAAAAACCGAATTAACTTAATAAGCGTTAATAATCGTTAAACGGATTAAAAATATTTAAACGTTCGTAAAAAAAACTATATTAAAAACGTAAAGGTATTAAAAAACGTAAATTAATAAAAAATGCCATTTAACCGACTTTAAAATTAACGACAAAGTTTTTTTCTACAAAAAGGGCTTTATAACGTAAATACCGATTATCCGTTTAAATTTGTAATAAATAGGACCTTTTAAGGTTTTAAAAAAATACGGACATAATTTCGTTTTCGATCTGCCGCCGAATTACAAAATAACCAACTTATTTTACGCCGACCGATTACGTAAAGCCGACGACAACCCGTTATTTTAGCAAATCTAAACATTACCGTTACTTAAAAAAATTAACGGTAAACTAAAGTTCGAAATAAAATAAATCGAATAAACGAAACTTAACAGGCGCCATAAAAAGTTATAATATCAGGCCAAGTAAAAAGGTTGTAATCCCGACAAAATATGGTATTCGGTAGCCAACTTTAAAAACGCCCCGATCGTAATAAAACGATTCCATACGGAACATCCCGAAGCACCCGGACTATCGGTCCGTTTACAGGAATAAATACGTACGGCGGCTACCGACAAGATTAACGAAAACCATCCCGACGACAATAAGGCCGAAAAGGCAAAAACCGGACCGACAAGGAAAAAACGACACCTGTAACTAGCAAAATTTATACACTTTTTTTGATCGTATACAAGTTTCTAAGAGGGGGTAATATGACGGTAACTATCAGGATCAAGACGTAAGGCTGGCAACCGTCACATGGGGCTGACAGCTGCCATATGAACTAGCCACCTGCCATATATAAAGTAAGGGTATTTGTAGATCTTTACACACTTTGCGGTTCTGTCTTTCTTTCTTTCTTTTCTTTAGCTTAGAATCTTCGTCCATGGCGCCAATAAACTAGCTATCATGCTATATCAGGTACTGGCCGTAACACTATTAACTGAAGTTGGTGGCCCCTATGCAGGGTGGACTGACGTTAGAACCTGTTAAACAATCTAAGACCACGCAAATTAAGTATTCTCGTTGCAGCTTTATTCGTATAATTAGTCTGATAATAATAACAGCTAACTATCTCTAGTCAGAGCAAAAAGAAATTAATCCCTCATACGAATTAACTGTTAATATTATAGCACCAACGTTACGGCTTAGCTAAGCAGCTATAACGCTATGTTGCTGCAGGCGCACCACGTCTTTTAGATGATTTCCTTTTACTCTTTCGTATAATTGTTAGATATCAGGGGTCCTAAGATAGAGGACGCCATGGAGATTACCTGTGGCTCAGGGTAGGGATTACACCAGCTACACTCATTAATTCGAGCCCTAACCGATGCGGTCAAAAGGATTCCAAAAGGAATACAACAACCAATACGATTAATCTAAAGTTACGCAGTATACAACAACTAAAAACCCTATCCGCTTAGGGGGTAGCCGCGGATATAGTTAATACGCGTGCCTTACCTTGAATATATTCATTCTAGACGACGATATCTATCTTAATCATTTTACCGGTATTATATAACACCTTTAAAAATTAAAACCCTTTAAAATTGGAATTCTGAAAGTAAACCGACAACCTAAACGTATAAAAGCTGATAGACTTTAAAAATTACGAACCGTAACCTATTTAATTAAAAAAGTTAAAAATATAGAACTTCATTAATGTCATGTCCTAGCTAGCCCCAAGAGGGGGAAGGGGATATATAGCTAACGGCGCCCTGGGTGCTCCAAGGGAACTTGGAGTATTGCTGACCTTTTGGCGTAGTGGCTTATAGGGCAGCCGCCGTGACACTTAAAAAGAACGTACGTATATACCGAAGTAATAATTTAATAATATAATTATGATGAAAGCTGATTAATAAACTGAAATTAACGAATCTATTAATTAAATAAACTTAATTATCGAAAAAAAGATTTTTTTTCTAAACTTAAAATGAATTCGTACATAAAAATAAAAAATATTACAATACTTAAAAGAGTCTTAAAAAGTTATCTAATTAAGTTATATCGTTAATATTGCCTATTATTTAGGAAACCGCCTTATTATTAAACTAAAACTTTCGGAAATGATATATAACTTTAACCGCTTTTAAGAAGTTATATAAAAGCGATTTAGTTAATATTACTTAAAATTAATATCGTTAATACGTTAAATTATTAGCTAAATTATTTAAAAGGATAGAAAATGAATATAAAAAAAGAAAAGAATTATAATTAAAAGCTGTAAATATAAAGTACCCGAAATAATTAATTATTAAATATAGACTAAAAGTTTATAAATAACTATAACCCTTGCTCTAAATAATTAAGCCTCGAATTTTCGAATAATACGTAAAAATAATATTACGAATAGAACTGTTTTATACTTAAAAGTTGCAGCCCATATTTAAGATAAATAAATAACGATATGCTTTTATAAACCTCTAGAAAAAATATAAACGTAGCTTTTCCAGTTTTTTATAAGAAAATTAAAAAGCGGATTGAAATAAAGAACGGTTAAAAATTAATCCTATCAAACAAACGACCAGAGACAACTCTTACTAATCTCGAAAAGGAAGTAAAGAATGTTTTTAAAGTAAGAAACGCTGAAAAAGAAAGAAACTACATAAAAGATTAAAACGGAAGCGGCAAAAATTTAACGTAAAAGTAAAAAGCGGAAAGCGTTACCGTATATATTTATAAATCCATCTAACGTCTTACACGTATGAGCGAGGGACACGTATGAGCGAGGCACTTTTTTAGCCATTCCAACTACCTATCTTCAATCGTCCATTTCTTAATACCAACATTATGGAACGCCTTATAAAAGAAGCGAGAATGAACCTAGCCTTTCAGGTTAAAAAAAGAGACCCAAAACTTAGTTATAGAAAACTTAGTTTTATTTATGAAGTTCCATATTCTACCTTGTTACACCGTTCTAACGGTAGACGCGTCCGAGCCGATATTATCCCTTCTTTGCAGAAATTAACGCCGACCGAAGAAAAATCGATTGTCGACCGAATCCTTGACCTAGATACGCGAGCGTTTCCTGTCCGGCTTTAACACGTTGAAGATATGGCTAATATATTGCTAGCTTAGCGCGTTGCGGAATGCGTCGGAGTTAACTGGGCGTCGAGCTTTGTTCGACGGCAAAAAAAACTTAAGACGCGTTTAAATCGGAAAATCGATTATTAAAGGGTATTATGCGAAGATCCAGAAGTATTTCGTAAATGGTTTGAGCTTGTTCGGGTTATAATCGCAAAATACGGTATTGCAGAAGAGGATATTTATAACTTCGACGAAACGGGTTTTTTAATGGGACTTTTAATGGTATGCGATATGGTAATTACAAGTGCTGAAAAACGTGGAAGACCTAGACAGGCGTAATAAAGCAATCGGGAATGGGTTATAGTTATATAAGTTATTAATTCGCAAGGTTAGGCTGTACCGCTATTTATTATTTTGGCGGGGAAAATTTATTTTGGTTCCTGGTATCGCGATAACTTATTACTACCTAATTGGAAGGTTAGGACCAGTTATAATGGCTGGATAACGAACGAATTGGGTTTAAAATAGATTCAGCATTTCGATAAATATATTCGAACGCGTACGAAAAAAACGAAACGCTTCCTTATCCTCGACGGCTACGAAAGTTATTATTCGATGGAATTCGAAAAATATTGCGCGAATAACGACATTATTACGTTTTGCATACTTTCTTATTTTTCCTATCGGTTTTAACCTTTTGACGTATTTTACTTTTCCGTTTTAAAGCGCGCTTATTCGCTTTATATCGAAAGTTTAATGCGATATTATTATACCCATATTGCGAAAGAAGATTTCCTCGCCGGTTTTTACGACGCGTTTAAAGCTGCCATAACGTCCGATAATATCAAAGCTGGATTTGCAAAAGCTGGGTTTGTTTTATTCGATCTTAATAACGTCCTTTCCGAATTAGAAATTTTTTCAGCTGTACTTACGCCGACCGTCTTCCCGCTTATTTCTTTCAGTTCTATACGTTCCCCTTCCGCGAAGACCTTTCGAAATATCCAAGAAATAAAAAGATGGGGGCGTTACTTGCAGAAAAAGATCAGGAATTACTAGGGAAGCTCGACGACAAAATTGGTTGAATCGGTTAATCTTTTGACAAAAAGTAACTTAATACTTTTATACGAAAACGTTTTTCTTAAAAAAGAAACAGCCAAATTGCGCGAAATTAACTATTTTTTTAGCAAACGTCGGAAAACCAAAAACAAACGTCTTCAAGAAGGAGGAATATTTATTATACAAGAAGGATAAGTTCTTCTGGCCGAAAAAGAAAGGGGTGGTAAAAAATTGCAGCCAATAGCGGCTAAGAGTAGTCATCGTAAAAGGGTTAAAACGAAGGAACGGAAATATGGCGTTTGCGGCAAGCCCGGACATAATGCGCGCACTTGTAAAAAAGTTATAGATACGTCTAGCGACGAAGAATCCGATTAATTTGAATTGATTTAGTATATTATGGTTGTGTTATTTGAATTTGTTGTTACGGAACGCCAAAAAGTGCCTCGCTTATACGTGTCCCTCGCTCATACGTGTGAGACGTTATTACTATAAGACTTTTACGTATTTTCGAAAAATGCTTTTCCTAATTGAAAAATTAATTTTTTAATGTGAACGCTAATTAAGCAACGAATAATAACGGATAATAACGAATAATAATAGATAATAGCAGATAATAACAGATATAATATTAAAAATTAAGATCCAACGTTCGAAAAATAAAATAAAATAAAATAAAATAAAATAAAATAAAATAAAATAAAATAAAATAAAATAAAATAAAATAAAATAAAATAAAATAAAATAAAATAAAATA
>QJNU01000875.1:0-25081 GCA_004154915.1 Monosporascus ibericus
CCCCCCCCCCCCCCCCCCCCCCCCCCCCCCCCCCCCCCCCCCCCCCCCCCCCCCCCCCCCCCCCCCCCCCCCCCCCCCCCCCCCCCCCCCCCCCCGACTTAGGCATAACCTTCTTCCCCGCCATCAGTGGCGGCATCTTCCAAAATGTCGGTGCCAACCACATAACGCCATATTTGCCACCAGACTTTTCTGGCGACCCGCGTGCAATTCTTGCCGGAGCGAGCAGTCCTGAGTTCCAGAGTTTCTCTGAAGCCCTTCAAGCCCAACTCGCTGGCGCCATCGTTGCAGCCATGAGCAATATTTACATGATGACCATTGTCGCAAGTGGCATTACAACACTTCTCTCGCCCTTGCTTGGGGTAAGACAATCATCCATTTACTTTTTGTTGCAGAGTGCTAAGGAGAGCGCAGTTCGGTAAAATTGGCGCTTAGGTCGAAATGAGCTATCGATTGACTGCTTTATCACTGGGCTCAGGCAACAGCAGCTCTGTTTTTAAGACTGGTTGCAAGAATTAGTCCATGGGACAACGAAGATTGGTAGTGTTGGGAATTTCCTTTGTGTTTTATTCATTCCCTGCTGGATGTCTCCGGTATCGCTTCTCTCAGTTGCGACTGTTTTACGTGTACTTAAGGAGGCTCTGCTACCCTCCCTTTTCAGATAGGACTTCTTAGAGGTTAACCAGATAATAATCTTTTTATTCAGCCAAATATATGCTTCAGTATGTGATATCAGGGTTTCATAGTTATGAGCCCGGTCCGCACTTTTTGTTAGCTATGCTTTGATATACCCATTATATTCGTTATATACGTTATATTCGCCTTAAGAGGTTATTCGGAACGTTACCGTTGTTCCCAGTCGTTATATTCGTTATATACGTTATTCTTAAGGTTATACGAACCCTTACCGTCGCTTCCGTAATAATTTTATAACTTATTACGGTTTTTAAAGGATTTTTAGCTATTATATTCCGGTTATTTTACCTACCTGTGACGGCTGGATGGTTTAACTAACTATTAAACCTAAGTCTTACGGTTTATGTTAGCATTAATGTCGTGGGAAACTAAGTAATAAGGTATGCGATAATTACGTCTGATAATAGCAGATTGTTAAAGGTAATCTGAGTAACCAAGTTGTATTACAAGCTGGCGATTTATCTGAACTATGGAATTAATGAGCGTATATATCTTGTTCTTGGTTCGATATGTTCGACCGGCTCGAACTTTCGAGCTCGTCGAGTCCCTCAAACCGTTTCCTGGTTCGTTTAATTCGAAAGTTTTAGCCCTTCGAACCTTTCGAGTTCGTTACGTAACTTTGACCCTTTAGGCTAGACGTTAGCCTTTGTTATTTCCGACCGTACGGGAAATTATCAAATTTATTAAGTTATAATACGAATTTTCCCTTTTTAGGATCTTTATTCTTAAAGATTATTTATTGCTGGTTTCGGTAAGTGTTTTTTTTTTAAAGTTTTCTTATTATGTTAACTAATATTGAAAAATAAAAATCTTATTAACGTAATAACGTTTTGATTATTTTAAAACGGATTAAATGTTTTAACTTTTTTATATTATTAAAAATATCTTATTTTCGTTATTTATTCGAAGAGGTTATTTATAAAATCTATCTTAATTCCGGGAAATATTCGTGTTATATTAAATATAGTGGTTTTTGTGATTTCTTTAGTTTTGTTATCTTTAAATATTAAAAGTCTTTGGATAAGGAAAATCGTTGGGAACGTAAAAAAAAGCAAGTTCGTAACGCCTTTCGTTTTACCGCGAATAAACTAGATCGCTTTTAAAAATAAAAGAAAGTTTTACGTCGTCGTAGGATCGAAATGCTTCGTGGGGGCGTTTTAGGTACGGAAGCAAAAAAAAAAAAATGAAGCGTTTAAAGAAAAAATAAAAAAGGTTAAAGGCTAAAATAGCTATATCGGCTATAAGAATAGCTAATTGGCCTGAGGTGGATAATAACGACTGGTTAATACTAGATAATATAGACTGGGGTATTTTTATTAATATCTCCGGCGTTGATAGAAATTCTTTAAAAAGCGGTAAGTGTTTATAAGGTTTTTAACGAGTTTTTAAATATATTCGGAGTTTAGGTACCTTTTTTATTTGATCAAGTATTAGGTTATACTTTTTTTTTCGTACGTTTAGTAACCTTTTTGTTTCGTATGTTAATATATCTTTCGTAATGTTTCGTTTTGTTTTATATTAATTTTAATTATATTTGTTATTATTTCGAATTAAAAAATGTAGAAGATTAGATAAAATTTAACTTTAGGTGGTAACTTTAATTCGTAATTACTTTCAGAAATTCTGTTAATATTTTTATATATATCGATATACATAAAGTCGAATTTTTTATTTCATCGTTTAGTTTAAATGTTTTTGGTGGCTAGGTAAATTGTCTTTCTTTTTAAATCGTTAATGTCTTTAACTTTTTTTAGTTATAATATTTTTTCATATTTCCGTACGAATTTAAGGTTTGTTTTCATTTTTACGTATAACTGCTTAAGTTGTTTTAATAGAAAGATTGCTTTAACGTTAATAAGGTTTTCGTATATATTCTTATAGATTTTTAGTATAAAATCGAAGTTCGTATTAACTAAAGTTATCCTAGGTCTTTCGTAATAATTGGTATTATAGGGTAATTATGCGATAGGTAACTTTTAAACTTAATCGTTTTATTCGTAGTTAATATAATACCGTAAATAAACTTTTAATATTTAGTTAGTTTTTAGGGTTTGTTCGTTTATTTAAGGTTTAAATACTTTAAATAATTTATGATTTAAGCCTAATTACGTTACAAGTTTTTATTAAAATTTCGAAATAAATGTTACTTTTGATATAAAATAATATTTATTTATAATCCGCATATTTTTAAATTATTTTTTAAAAAGATGTAACGTACCACACCAGCAAGTCGGATATACCAGCGAGTCGGACACTTTTTGCACAATTTTAATTACTTATCTTTAACCGCCTATTTTTTAACATTAATATTATGGAACGCCTTATAAAAGAAACTAGGATAAATTTAGCCGTTTACGCAAAAAAAAGAAACCCGAAACTTAATTTTAAACGGCTTAGTTTTATATACGAAATGGCCTTATTTATATTAAAAGATCGATTTAACGGCAAATCTTTTCGAGCTAATATTCCCTTTATTTCGCGAAAATTAACGTTTATCGAAAAGAAATCGATTATTAACCGAATTTTTAACTTAAATACGTAAATATTTCCTATCCGGCTTTAATACGTTAAAAATATGGCGAATTTACTGTTAACCTAATACGTTACGGAACGCGTTAAGGTTAATTAAACGTCAAAATTTATTAAACGGCAAAAAAAGCTTTAAACGCGTTTAAATCGGAAAATTAATTATTAAAAGATATTATGCGAAACTTTAAAAGTATTTCGTAAATAGTTTAACTTTATTCGGGTTATAATTATAAAATACGGTATTGCAAAAAAGGATATTTATAACTTCGATAAAACGGGCTTTTTAATAAAAGATTTTATAATATTAAATATAATAATTATAAATATTAAAAAACGTAAAAGATTTAAATAAACTTAATAAAGTAATCGGAAATAAATAATAATTATAAAAGTTATTAATTCGTAAAATTAAATTATATTTTTATTTATTATATTAACGGAAAAAACCTATTTTAATTTCTGGTATCGTAATAATTTATTATTAACCGATTAAAAAATTAATATTAATTTTAATAATTAAATAATAAACGAATTAAGTTTAAAATGGATTTAATATTTTGATAAATATATACGAACGCGTACGAAAAAAACGAAACGTTTTTTTATTTTCGACGATTACAAAAATTATTATTTAATCGAATTCGAAAATTATTATGCAAATAACGGTATTATTATTTTTTATATAACCGCGTTTTTTTTTTAATTTTAACTTTTCGACGTATTTTGCTTTTTTATTTTAAAGCGCCTTTATTCGTTATATATCGAAAATTTAATACGACGTTATTATACTTATATTACGAAAAAAGATTTTTTCGTTAATTTTTATAACGCGTTTAAAGTTACTATAACGTTTAATAATATCAAATCCGGATTTGCAAAAGCCGGATTTGTTTTATTCGATTTTAATAACGTCCTTTTTAATTTAGAAATTCCAGTTATATTTATACCGACAATTTTTCCGCTTATTTCCGCCGGTTCCAGTTTTTCGCCTTTTACGAAAACCTTTACAAATATCCATAAAATAACGAAATAAAAACGTTATTAATAAAAAAGGGTTAAAAATTACTAAGGTAATACGTTAATAAGAATCGTTAAATCGGTTAATTTATTAACTAAAAATTAATTAATATTTTAATATAAAGTTGCTTTTTTACAATAAAAGGTTACTTAATTACGCGAAATTAATTACGTCCTTAACAAACGTTATAAAATTAAAAATAAACGTCTTTAAAAAGGAAAAATATTTATTATGTAAGAAAGATAAGCTTTTTTGGCCGAAAAAGAAGGGGGTGGTAAAAGATCCTAGCTAATAACGGCTAAAAGTAATCGTCGTAAAAGGGTTAAAACGAAGGAACGGAAATGTGGTATTTGCGGTAAGCCCGGATATAATACGCGTACTTATAAAAAAGATGTAGATACGTTTAACGAAAACGAAACCGATTAGTTTAAATTAATTGATTACGTTATGGTTATTTTATTTGTGTTTGTTGTCGCGGACTGCTAAAAAGTGTCCGACTGGCTGGTGTGTCCGACTTGCTGGTGTGGTACGTTATGTTAATTATTCTGCATTCGTACCCTTAATATATAATAAGAAATAAAAAAATATTCGTATATCGGTTAACGACTATAGAAATACTGCTATAATATACGCCCGTAACTGGGTTTTTCGATAATAATAAAAGCTTAGTGATAAAATCGAAAGTAATTAAATCTTATAATCGTTTTGCGATTAATAATAGCTGTAATTTTCCGTAGGGCTTATGTCGTTAAACCTTTATCTTATTATATATATGGCATTACCGTCGGACCTTTTTTATTATTGATTTTATTTTAAGAAAGTAATAAATGTCTTATACTTTTTTAAGGGTTTGTAAATCCTTAGTTATTTATGTAACTGATGTTTGTATATATTCCTTATTAGTATTCTTTGGTATTTCTTTCGGATTTGGTTTTTATTGTTTAGTTTTTAAGTAGGCTGTCGTTATATTCCTGGATTTTCTGATATAAATTAAGAGCTGTTATTGTGACCGTTGCTATCTGGCGTAGTTATAAGTATCCTTTTAGCATTGTATAGAAGATTTAGTGGTTAACCTTTATTATTTTTTCCTTTAGGTTTGGTTTTCGATTTAATACGTTTACTTCGCCATTTCTTGATCCTTTTTAATGGATAATAACAAAATGGTATTTTGTTAGTTTTTCGTCGTGACGTAATTATCGTTTTATTAGCTTTCTGGTGGTAGTAAAACGTCTCAGGGTTTTATGATTCGTATATATCTTAACTTAAGGGATGCTTTTTTGAGGTAATATTTAATTTCTCGAAAGGCTTTAACGATAGTTATAAATTCTTTGTCGGAAATAGTATAATTTAACTTTGCCTTTTTTGATTCATAAAAGTAAAAGGCCACAAAAATTATAGGTTGCCTTAATTATCGCGATATCCAATTATTACGCTAAAAGGATAATTTAAAATGTCGGCTTTATGCTTAATTAAGCCGCTTAGGTTATACATAATTAATATTAGCTCGCTGGTAATTACGTTCTTGATTCTTTAAATGGTTTTTTCTGTTTTTGGTATTTATTAAAATTCGTTTTCTTTTTTTATCGGGTTCGATAATAGTATAATTATTTTGCTGAAGTATCGAATGAACCTTTTGTAATAGTTAGCAAATTCGAAAAAGGTTTATATTACCTTAATTACAATAAGTTTCTTTTATTCCTATATTACGGTAATTTCTTAAAGGTCCATTTTAATATATCCTAAGGTAATAATATATCTTAGAAATCCCATCTTGAGGTTTGGAATTAGCCCTTTTCTGTATTAAATAATAAGTTTGCATTTTATGACGTCTAAAGAACCTTATAAACGTATTTCATATATTCCTTTTCGTTCTTCCAGTAAATGAGAATGTCATCGAGGTAACAAATAACGAGGATACCCAAGTATATTTTAAGGATATAGTTAATTATCTGCTAAAAGGTTACTAATGCGTCTGTAAGTTCGAAAAATATAACAAGGTATTCGAAAAGTCCGTATTTCGTCTTAAAGGTCATTTTTTATTCGTGTCCTGGTTTAATACGTATTTAATTATATTCTTTTTTAAGTTTTAGGCTTATGTATTACTTTATTCCGTAAAGGCGTTTTTTTATTTTACTAATTAAGGGTAATAACGTCCTATTTTTAGTTGTTATGTCGTTTAACTGTCTATAATCGATAATTAGGCATAGCTTTCCATTCTTCCTTAGTATAAAGAATATAAGATATTGTAACGAACCTGTCATACATCCACCTGGAGGTATGAGCAGTATCCGAAAAGGGGTCTTGATTTGCAGGTAACAATAAGGCGAGGGATGATTTATTAAGGGTCTATTCGTTAAAGAGATTTAAAGACTTTTCCTTCAATTAGAGAACGGTACAGTTACTTCCAGTTAAAAGCTTAAATTGATAGCTAAGGAGCGAAACTAAGTAGGTACTATTTACATAAGAAATCGATTCATTATATATCCCAATTCTAAAAGTAAGTGTGTCGTAAATCTGTATGATCTATATGATCTAGCTCCTAGATCATTTAGATTAACCAAATTACCTTAAAAGCCAAGTTTTCTTTATCCGGGGTTTAGCCGTAATAAGTTCGTATTAAGTTACAAAGGTAGGTTTCCTTAAAATAAGAACTCCTACTTCTGTAATACTATTTCCCCTTTTTAAAGATTTTTGTTTTAAAGATAAAAACCGTAGGTTAACCATTTTGTTATGTTGGAAAGTTTCGGAATTTGTCCAACTGATTTTATCATAACAGGTCGCATTCGAAAAAAAAAAAAAAAGAAAAAAAGCCTTATTTAAATTAGCGCAATTTCCGTAACATTCGCGCTAACCTAATCGAGAAATTTGGTATTAAAGCTTTTCCTTGTTTTAATTGTATTCGATTAAGAAAAACCGATTATTATTACGTACCCGAATACGTAAGTTGTAATTATTATATCCGCCGGTAACGTTCATCCTATAACGTTTTCGTTATAAACTCCCTTTAAAAAATGAATAAAACGTAAAAACGTTTATTGCGAGAATAGCGTAAGATTAAGGATAACTTCTTAACGTTTTAAGAAACTGTAAAAAGGGAATAAAAGGCGGTAAAAAGAAGGTTAATTGAATTATGGCGTTAACAAAACGAGAAATCGCGGGAATTTGTTGGAAAATTAAGGCAGTTACGTCTTTAATAAGACCTTCTTAAAAAGAAAGCATTAAAGATATTAAAAAAAGGTTTAGAATTGGATTAATTAGAAAAACGAGAAAAAACAGAAGAAGAACGGCGATAGGTAAAAGCAAAGCAGGCGTAATTTGCTTCCGAGATAGATGCTATTACGGAAACGTTTACTTCCTTCGACTTGAACGCTGCGGGTTTAGATTTAAGCGGGGGACCTTTATCGCCTGCGACTTTGGCCGTATTGGAAATGGTCGGTCAGGATTTTGCCGGTGGAACGTCTTAACTAGGTTTATCCCATTCGTTAAATGGTTAAGTAGTTTCTAAGTGTTTTCTTTATATAAGTATTCTTTTTATTTGATCAAGTATTGGATTTTGTTTTTGATTATTTTGGAGGTTAGTATATTTTCGACTTCGTACTTATTATCGTCTTTTTCGATTTCCAGCTTTGTCTTTAACGGGGCGTTTTTAAGTATTGGTTTAAGTAAGGAAATATGGAAAACAGGGTGTATCTTTATTGTTTTGGGTAATAACGGTCGGTAGTTGGTTTTGGAAATGATTTCGTTAATCTTAAACGGATTAAGCTTTTTAAAATTAGGCTTATCGTTAAGCCTTTTAGTTTTAATTTGTAAGGTGTTTAACGTTACGTTTTGTCTTTAGCGTAGCAGATAAACCTTATTTTCTTTCACTAAAATTGGTCCCTTAATTCTTTTTTATTATAGTCCTAGGTTATTTTTCGTTAAAGAAAACGTAATTCGGCTTATAAACGGGATTATATCGTCTTGATTTTCGTTATTATCGTTTCTGCTAGGGAAGTTATAGTGGTAATTGCAGAAGTTTTGTGTACCGGTTACTTTAATCGTTAGGTTATTACCATATATCCGTATATAGCTGTATAAGAGGAAATACCCATGTTTTTGTTAGTAAACGTATTATAAGTTACTTATGTTTATAAAACAGTTTCACCTAATTATTTTGCTAGTAATTAACATAGCTTCGGAAGTATTATTTTAGGGTTTAATTTAGTCGTTCCGTTTAACCATCTTTTTGTAGGTGATAAGTTATTAAGAACTTAAGCTTAATACTTCTTTATTTAAAAAAGCTAATACCAAACTTGGACGTAGAAGGCTTGTTTCGATTAAAAATAATTTCTTTTGGTATTCCGCATTTGTCGAAATAATGTCTGATAAATACATAAGTTAGTTGCTTTGCCGTTATAATTCTTTTAAAGGGTAAGAAGTATTTATACTTAATGAATTTATTAACGATGGCCTAGATTCCGTCGTATTTAAGTTTAGTAATTAAGGTTTTAAATGGAAAAAGGCTGGTAATAAAATCCCAAGCTATAGTGTTCCATGCTTTATCAGGAATATCGGTAGGTTATAACAGCCTATAAGATTTATAGCATACTATTTTGGCCTTATTATAGATATTATAATTTTTGACAATCTTTTTGATTATTCGGCGTAATTTTGGAAAGTTATATTTTTCCTGTAATCGTTGGGTGGTCTTAAAGACTTTTTGATATTCATGCAATAGATTTTCGTAAAATACCTTTATAAATTGTTTTTATTAACTTTTAGGTCCGTAGACTTTGCTACGGTATCATAATTAGTCCTTTGGCTATCTTTCTAATTACTAAACTTTTTTCTTTTCGTTTATATCGTATAAGTTTTGAAATCGTATTAAAAGTTTAAAGGTTAATTTCTTTAGAATTTCGTATAACTATATAATACCATCTTTGTTATACTGTAACATCTACATACTTCGTTTAGGAACCTTGGGATTATAATCATCTTTACGACAAAGAATATCCGCTTGGATATTTCTTTCCTTTTATACGATATATTTTAAAAGTAAACCTTAATAAGAGAATTATTTAAGTTTTATATCGTTTGTTTAATTCGTGTACTTTCATAAATCGCGTAAGGTTTTTATAATGAAAGTAAATATCGAAAAGCCTTTTAATTCTTTAAAAAAGGGCTTCCACTTTTTAAAAGCGTTAATAATTGCTAGTAGTTTTTTGTTATAAATTAAGTATTTAAGTTCTGCATTTCGGAATCCTTTTAAGTAATAGGCTATTAGCTATTATTTGTCGTTATCTTTTAGTTATTTTAAAACGGTACTTGATACGTAATTTAAGGTATCCGTTTTTAGGCGTTTCTTTTTATTTGCATTCGGTAATTTTATTATGAGTTTACTGGTAATTACGTCCTTTAAGATTTAAAACGTTTTTTTCGCTTTTTTTAGAATCTTACATTCTTTATTAACGTATTTTTTGGTAATAAGTTTCGTTAATAGTTTAACTATATTTCTGTATCTCTTAAGTAGGCTTCGTACGTAACCCGTAAATCCTAAAATCTGTGGGATGTTAGTAACGGTCGCCTTATTAGGGATAGGCCAGTCCTTAATTACTTTTATCTTAAAGCGTTAAATCTAAATTTGTCCAGGAGTAAGTATATATTTTAAAAAATCTAATTTTTGTATATATTATACGCTTTTGGCTAAGTTAACTCGGATATTTACCTTATCCAAAGTTTGGAGTACTTAAGCCATATCCTATTTATGCTTTTCCAGAATCTCGGAGTAAATAAGAATATCGTCGAGGTAGACAAATACAAATTTATTTAAATACTTTCGTAAAGTAATTATGATTAGGCGTTAAAAACTGGCGGGAATATTAATAAATCCTATAAACATGATTCGGTATTCGTAAAATCCGTATATTATTTTAAATGGCGTTTTCCATTTTTCTCCTTTAACTATTTTGATACGATAATAACCGTTTTAAAAATTAAGTGCAGTAAATTATTTAACTTTATTAACGTTTTCTTTTAATATGTTTATAAAAGTTAAAGGGTATTTATTTTTGATCGTAATATCGTTTAGTTATTTGTAATCGATAACTTTTTTAAAAACCAGGTTTCCGTTTTCGTTAATCTTTTATTTTCCGTCTTTGGTTTTTAACACCATTAAGACGGGGTATTTAGCAAAAAAATTAAACGGTCAAATATATTTATTTTTTAAATCGAATTAAAAGTTTTTTTTTATAAAACTTTTAACTTTTTAAGGTTTATGTAATATATTTTATAAAATTTCGGATAATGTCTTTCCTTAATAGGTATTCGGTAATCTTATTATCCATATGGTAATAATTTATAGGTTTTTTTGTCCTTGAATAATTTCTTAAATTTTCGATATTTAGGTGGTACTGTTGCGGTTTAATCTGGCATTTGTACCTTTTTAATAACATAACAGATTTCCTGCTTATCTTTTTCGGGTAATCTTTTATTGTCTTTTTAGAAAAGTATTTGGTATTTCCAGTTAATATGTGGATTGTTAATCTTAAGTTACGTTATTCCTAAGATAATGTTATATCCGGAAATGTCGGTAATATCCAGCAAAATTCGTTTTTAATATCCTTAAATCCAAACGGAAATTCTTTTAATTTTTCGTAAAACTTGTTCTTTTTTATACTTAAATAGGCTTCCGTTTACTGTACGTAACTTGTAAAACTTTAACTTATATTTTTAAGGAACTTGATGTTTTTTTGCCGCTGCGGGAAAAATAAAGTTACTTTCGGTTTCTAAGTTCATTATGGCTTTAAATATGCTGTTTTTATATTAAAATAAAATTTTAGTCTGGCTGCGTAATCCTTTTATTACTTCGCATAAGATTTTGTAAGTTGAGACATTTTCGATACCTTATTTTTAAAGGCCTTGGGCGTTTTTTAACTTATAATAATATTCAATTTAAGAAAATCTTTATTCGCGTCCCTTTCAACTAGCATGTTTAATATATTAATCGTTTTTCGATTTAAATTACGTTTTTTTACCATATTTGTATTCGGAAGTAATTATTCTTTTCGGGTTCGATCCTTAATTTTATATTATTCGAATTATATAATTAAAATTGTGGACCTCCGAAAGAGGTATTCCCATATTTAAGAGTTCGTATTGGATGCAAAGCATCGGGGAATAATATAAATACCCTTACGATATGGCTTTTTAATTTTATTTTGATTCGGGATGTAAGTCCCAAGATTTAGGGTATTCTGGTTATTAGAGAGTTTCTATATACTTGCATTCGTTATTTAGTTCAGTAGGTACTTTTTCGTTTTATTTAAGTTAAAAACTATTATCTTTTTTAATTCGGAAATAAACGAAATATTCGTTAAGATAATAAGTACTAAAATGCAGCAAATTATGCCGGTTTATTTAAGATTTAGTATGTACTATGTATTTGGGAAGCTTATAAAGCTCCGTAGATAACTGTTCGTAATTGCTAACATTAGGTCGAAATTGACCATTTTCGTTATATAGCTTATACCTTTATACGTTAAGATAGCAGCGACATCCTAGTTTTATAATTATTCTAAAGGTCGTTTATCCGGGGTGATATTTATAAGCCCTAGCTTTAAAATCTTGGCAAACAGGATAATCCTCGTATTTTGAGATATTACTTTGGATTTAAATAATAATGGTAATAGTGAATTCTATCTGGAAGGAAGTTGTGCTAACTTTTTTCTTTTCCTTTTTTACCTTATTGTCGGTTTCTTATTTAACCGCTTTAGTTTTTTTCTAGGGTTAAGGAATCCTTTTTCTTTTGAAGTTCCTTTTTGCGGAAAAGCAATATTTGCTTTTAAAATATCCCTTTTTGCTATAGTTAAAATATTCTATTTTGGATTTATTTTTCTTAGGCTTTTTCGAAACGGCATTTTTTTAAGGTTTGCGCTTATCTTTTTTGGTTCGATTATTAAAGTTTTTATCGTTATTTCGTTTATTAATTCCTTTTTTTTAAGGTATCGGTTAAAGGTACGTCGGTTAATAATAATTACTTTATCAGTATATTCCTTAAAAAATCCTATTTTGAGTATTATATATATTGCATCCTTAACTTGCAGTTTTAACTTATCGTAAAAAGGTTAAAATAACACGCTTTCGGGTAGATTAAAAATTACGGCCAAGCGGTTAAATTTTGTCCTACATTCTGGGCTAACTTAATTTAGTATAAAAGGTATAATTGTTTTATTACGTATTATTTTTTGTTTGGGTTTTCAAATATAACTTGCATTCGGTCCTCGAAGTGTCGGTAATTATTGAAGATATAATTAATTATATTTAAGGATTTTTGGGGGTAATTCTCCAGGTAATTCTTTATAATTAGTTCGAACTATACGAAAACTCGTCTAGCCAGTAATTAAAAGATGGCCATTACCTTTTGATAGTTCTCCGTTAAGGAGCTTTGGTAAAACTTAAGGTAAGTTCTGGCTTAAACGAGGAAATCTTTCACATTTATAATTCCATTATAAGGTTTTAAGGTAATTAATTTGTAACCCTTGATTTCCGGTATTCCGTGGTAGCTAGGAAGTGGGATAGTGGTTTCGCAGTACCGATTAGGGCCGAATAATAGGAGTGCTAGGTTTTTTTCTTCCATCCCTCGGGTAGGTTAAGCCATCCTTTTTTTAGGGGGTTACAGTTTTTGTTTTATCTTTTTCCAGGGCCTGGATTTGCGTAAAAGGATTTTTATTTTCTTTTTAAGGGAGGGCTTTTTTTCCTTTCCTTTCTGGTTTTAAGATTCCTAAACCTTTGGTTTTGCTTCCTTTTCCGAGTTTCCTTAAGTTTTAATAGTTTCCTTTAGAGCTGGAGTTAGACGTTAGGTTTGTGAAGAAGGTTTTCCCTTGTTACGGGTTATAGGAGGCATAATGTTGTTAATTAATTAAAGAACCTTTTCGATAAGGGGTAGACTATTTAATCTGGTTATTAATCCCTTATTAGCTTGTGACGGGAATCGGGTGTACTATCTGTTTTCTGAACGTCGTTTTATGATATCGTTTTTATTAAGTTTAGGAAAGCTTATGCCTAACTGGGCTTAAAATCATCCGTCGGCTATTAATTAAGGAGTTATCAAAATGTAACGAACCTGTTATACATTTACCTGGAGGTATGAGCAGTATCCGAAAAAGGGTCTTAATTTGCAAGTAACAATAAAACGAGGGATAATGTACTAAGGGTTTATTCGTTAAAGAAATATAAAAACTTTTCTTTTAATTAGAGAACGATGCAGTTGCCTTTAGTTGAGAGCTTAGATTAATAGCTAAGGAGCGAAGCTAAGTAGGTGTTATTTACATAAAAGACCGATTCATTATATATCCTAATTCTAAAAGTGAGTGTGTCGTGGATCTGTATGATCTATATAATCTGGCTCCCAGATCATCCAGATCAACCAGATCACCTTAAAAGCCAAGTCTTCTTTGTCCGGGGTTTAGCCGTAATATCTGTAAATTTATGCAGTTAAGGTTATAGATCAGATAAAATCTAGTTGATGTTTTTTTTAAATTATTTTATAGTTTTATTTGCTATATTTTGGTAATTTCGTTTTAAGTTTTTTTCGAAATAGACGTTTATATCTGCAGTATCATAGAAGTACGTTAACTATTATTTTTAGGTTTGAATGCTGATATTATAAATGAGTATTTATCATTGCTAACTTTATTTTAATGATAACGATAATACGTCATATTCTTTTATAGTACCCTTAGTTTTTTTATTTTATTCTTATAAGTAGTAAGGATTATATCGTTCTCTTAATCCTGCATTCGTCGCTATTATCGATCGAATATGAAAGTCTTTTCGGGTTTTTTGTCAAGGGAGTATAACATAAACTTTATCTGGTTAGTTACTTAATCGATTAAGGGGTTATAGTGGTACAGCTATGGTTTTCCGAGGATTATGTCGTAATTCCTTAACGGAACGATGTCGAAATTTGTTGTTTAGTTTCGTTTTTTAATAAAGATCTCGCGGTAATTAATTTCGCGATTAGTGTTTTTATTATGGTAGGTAAATACCTAACCTTTTACGTTTTCGGCTGTAGAAGGTTTTATCCTTTTTTTTCCCTACTAATCTAAGTTGGTTAATTACTTTCGGTAAAATATAATTACCTTTCCTTAATTCCTAATCTATAAATGCGGTAAACTAATATGTCTTAAATTTTACCTTTAAAGGTATAACATTGTTTTTAACTTCTATTATTATATTTCAAGCTCTTTTTACAAACTTTTATTAGTTTTTCAAACTTTTATTATGTTACGGCTTTCTTATAAATACCGTTTACTGTTTAAATCGTCCTGTAACGCCTTAATACATTCCTTATTTTATTAATTAAAGGCTTATAACTGCTTTAACTGTTTTTCCTATTGGCGTATAGTAACTTCGAGTTGGAGAATTTACATCTGGAAGTTTTCTTTGTTAATATATTTTAGTTCGGGGTATTTCTGCCCGTTTTGTCATATTTAAAAGTGGCCTTCGTATTACTTTTGTTTTTTTGTTTTTCTGCTGGATTTTCTTTTGAATTCCTTGTCGTTCGTTTGGGTTTTTTGTAAAGGTTAATGGAAAACTTAAGTTATTAATTACTTTTAAAAATGCCTTTATAACCGTCTAACAGATTTATGTATCCTTTATCTTATGGTCGTACTATCCGGAATGGTATATAGGGTTTTCGTTAAGGTATCTCTTTCCTTCGAGCTAACTTGCCGCTGCCGTTATAACGTCGATGGTATCTTATAACGCGTATTTTCGTAATCTTTTATACCATTTTGAATCCTTAGGATTTCTGCCGGTTTTGTTATGGAAGTCGAATTCTTAGTTATATATCCGTATAATTCGCTTTTCAATGTACTGTTGTTTTTCTATATAGCTGGGGTAATGGGCGTGCTTGTAGTAGATAGCATCAAGTTTCCCGTATCGGTTTGGTTGTCCTGGTAATAAGGCTTCGTTCTAATCTTAATATTTTTTAATCCATGCGTTTAGTTTTAATTGTTCGTACCGTTATTGCCGTTTTTATTTGGAACGGGAAAGTAGCTTATTTTCTGTAAGCTTTTTCTATCCGTCGTGGTTTTTTAGCTATTAGGCTACTGTAGGTCCTAGGGTTAAGGTATAACGAACCTGTCATACATCCACCTGGAGGTATGAGCAGTATCCGAAAAGGGGTCTTGATTTGCAGGTAACAATAGGGCGAGAAATAATTTACTAGGGGTTTATTTGTTAAAAAGGTTTAAAGACTCTTCCTACAGTAAAGAACGGCTACCTCTGGCTGTAGGCTTAAATTAATAGCTAAAAAACGAAACTAAGTAGGTGCTATTTATAAAAGAAACCGAATCCTATATATTTATTTATTCCTAAATAAATATATCATGGATTTATGAAATTTGCCAGATTACATAAATTACTCTGATTTATGTAATTTATTAAATCGACTAAATTACTTTTATTATTATATAACCTCGTCCGCGGGGTTGGCCAGTTCCAAAAGCCAAGCTTTAAGCCTAGGTCCCATTAAAGATCCGTAATATTATTTCCCTTCTTTCAGGATCTTTATCTTAAAGATAGAAAAATAAATAGTCCCTTTTTTTAATTAAATTTTGTTTTTCGTTAAGTGTTAATTTATTATAACGGGTTATATAAAAAAACTAACGCGAAAACCTCGTATTAATTAGCGTTAATCCAGGGATAAACGGTTAACGTATATTATCAAATTTGGTTTCGAGGTTTTGCCGTATTTCTGTTGTTTAATTTTCGAAGAAAAATAATATTTTATAATTAAGGATATCCCAAGTTATCATAACTATTCTCGTTTTTAGCGTAACTGCGACGGTTAGGCCGTTACCATATCTTCCTTAAAAAATATTAATTTTAAGCGCGACCGTTTTCAAAAAGAACGTTACGTTATTAAGGATAAGTTCGTAAAACTTTAACGGAAGTTTTAGGAAAAAATATCGAAAAGAATAAATAAGTTGCAACGCTTACGTTATTAAGAGGACATTCTGAAAAGGAAAGCCGTTAAAATTTTTAACGAAAAATCCAAATTGGATAAATTAAAAAAAAAAAAGAAGATGGAAGAAAAACGGCGCCAAATAAAGGCGGAATAAACGCGGCTTACTTTTAAGATGGACGCCATAACGGAAGCGTTTACTTCCTTCGACTAAACCGCCGTTAGGTTGGATTTAAGCGGGGGACCGTTATCGCCTACGACCTTGGCTGCGCTGGAGATGATCGGTCAGGATTTTGCCGGTAAAACGTCTTAACCAGGTCCATCGTATTCGTCAGGTAATTAAGTAGTTCCCAAGTATTTTTTTCGTATAAATATCCTTTTTATTTAACTAAGTACTGGATTTTGTTTTTAACCATTTTGGAATCCAGTATTTGTTCGACTTTATACTTATTATCATTTTTTCCGATCTTTAGATTTGTTTTTAACGGGACGTTTTTAGGTACTGATTTAAGTAAGGAAATGTGGAAAATAAAGTATATTTTTATTATCTTAGGTAATAATAATCGGTAATTAATTTTAAAAATAACTTTATTAACCTTAAATGGGTTAAATTTTTTAAAATTAAGCTTGTTATTAAATGTTTTGGTCTTAATTTGTGAAATATTCGACCTTACGTTTTACTTTTAACGTAATAAATAAACTTTATTTCCTTTTGCTAAAATTAATGCTTTAATTCTTTTTTTGTTATAATATTGGGTTATTTTTTGCTAAAAAAAACGTAATCCGGTTTATAAGCGGGATTATATCGTCTTAATTTTAGTTATTATTGTTTCTGTTTAAGGAGTTATGGTGGTGATTATAGGAACTTTATGCGTCGATTGTTCTGGTCGTTAGGTTATTGTTTCGTGTCCGTATATAACTGTATAAGGGGATATATCCATGTTTTCGTTAATAAACGTGTTATAGGTTATTTATGCTAATGGTAATAGCTTTATCTAGTTATTTTGCTGGTAATTAATATAACTTCGAAGGTATTATTTTAAGGTCTGGTTTAATTGTTTTATTTAACCGTTTATTTAAGGGTAATAAGCTGTCGAGAACTTAAGTTTAGCGCTTATTTATTTGAAAAAATTGATGCTAAACTTAAATGTAAAAAGCTTATCTCGATTAGAAATAATTCTTTTTGGTATTCCGTGTTTGTTAAGGTAATGTTAGATAAATATATAAGCCAATTATTTTACCGTTACGGTTCTATTAAAAGGTAGGAAATATCCATATTTGGTGAGTTTATTAATCATTACCCAGATTCCGTTATATTCGATTTTAGTAATTAAATTTTTAAAAGGAGGGAGGCTGGTAATGAAATCCTAAGTTATGGCGTTCCATACTTTATCAGAAATATTAATAGGTCGTAACAGCCCATAGGGCTTATAGCGTGCTGCTTTGGCTTTGTTGCAAATATTGTAATTTTTGATAACTTTTTTAACTACCCGGCGTAATTCTGGGAAGTTGTACTTTTTTTGTAACCGTTGGGTAGTTTTAAAAATTCCTTAATATCTATATAGCAAGTTTTCGTAAAATTCCTTTATAAATTATTCCTGTTAATTTTTAAAAACATAAATTTTGCTATAATATAATAGTTAGCTTTTTGGTTATCTTTTTAATTATTAAATCTCTTTTTTTTTATTTATGTCGTAAAAATTTCGAAATTTTATTAAAAGTTTTAAAGTTAGTTTTTTTAGGATTTCGTATAACCGTATAATATTATCCTTATTATATTGTAGTATTGATATGCTTCGTTTAAGAACTTTCGGATTATAATCGCCTTTGTAATTAAGAATATCCGTTTAAATATTTTTTTTTCCTTTAATATAATAAATCTTAAAATTAAATCTTAATAGGAAAATTATTTAAGTTTCGTATCGTTTATTTAATTCTTGCCCCTTTATAAACCGGGTAAGGTTTTTATAATCGGAATAAATATTAAAAAGTTCTTTAGTTTTATTAAGAAAAAGTTTTTATTTTTTAAAAACGTTAATAATTATTAGCAGTTTTTTATTATAAATCGGATATTTCAGTTTTACGTCTTTAAATACCTTCGAATAATAAGCTATTAAATACCATTTATCGTTATCCTTTAATTATTTTAAAACGGTACTTAATACTTAATTTAAGGTATTAATCTTTAAGCGTTTTTTTTATTTACGTTAAGTAATTTTATTATAAGTCTATTAATAATTACATTTTTTAAAATTTAAAATGCTTTTTTTATATCCTTTAAAAACTTAAACTTTTTATTAACGTACTTTTTAGTAATAAGTTTCGTTAATGATTTAATTATATTTCCGTATCCTTTAATTAGGCCTTGTACGTATTCCGTAAATTTTAAAATTTATCGGATATCGGTAACGGTTGCCTTATTAAAAATAAGCCAATTTGTAATTATTTCCATCTTAAAACGTTAAATCTAAATTTGGCTAAGGGTAAGTATATATCCTAGAAAATCTAGCTTCTGTATATACTATACGTTTTTAGCTAGGTTAACTTGGATGTTCGCCTTATTTAAAGTTTGGAATATTTAAGCTATATGCTATTTATGCTCCTTTAAAGTTTCGGAGTAAATAAGAATATCGTCGAGGTAAACAAATACGAACTTATTCAAGAATTTTCGTAAAGTGGTTATAACCAGGCGTTAAAAACTGGCAAAAATATTGGTAAATCCTATAAATATTATTCGGTATTCGTAAAGTCCGTATATCGTTTTGAATGCCGTTTTTCTTTTTTTTTAAACCATTCGGATACGGTAATAATCGTTTCGCAAATTAAATGTAATAAACCATTTAATTCTATTAGCATTTTCTTTTAATATATTTATAAAGGTTAGGGGGTATCCATTTTTAATCGTGATATCGTTTAGCTATTTATAATTAATAATTTTTTTAAAAATTAGGTTTTTATTTTCGTTAATTTTTTGCTTTCCGTTTTTAATTTTTAATACTATAAGGACGGGGTATCTAACGGAAAAGTTAAAAGGTTAAATATATTTTTTTTAAATCCAATTAAATAATCTTCCATAAAGCTTTTAACTTTTTAAGGTTCATATAATAAATCTTATAAAATTTAAAATAACGTTTTTCCTTAATAAATATCTAATGGTTTTATTAACCATATGGTGGTAATTCATGATTTTTTTTATCCTTAAATAATTTTTTAAATCTTTAATACTTAAGTAATATTATTTCGGCTTGATTTGGTATTTATACCTCTTTGATAATATAATAAATCTCTTATTTATTTTCCTTGAATAGTTTCTTGTTATTTTCTTAGGAAAGTATTTAATGTTTTTAATTAATATATGGATTGTTGGTCTTAAGTTATAGCATTCCTAGGATAATGTCGTATCCGGAAATATCGGCAATATCTAACGAAATTTGTTTTTGATATCCTTAAATTTAAACGGGAAGTTTTTCCGTTTTTCGTAAAACTTGTCCGTTTTTATATTTAGATAAGTTTCCGTTTACCGTACGTAACTTATAAAACTTTAATTTATATTTCTAAAAAACCTGATATCTTTTTGCCGCCGCGGGAAAAATAAAGTTGCTTTCGGCTTTTAAATCGATTATAGTTTTGAATATGTTGTTTTTATATTAAAGTGGAATTTCGATCTGGTTACGTAATCCCTTTATCGCCTCGCATAAAATCTTGTAAATTAAAGCTCCTTAATACCTTATTTTCGAGGGCCTTTGGCGTTTTTTAACTTATGATAATGTCCAGCTTGAGAAAGTCTCCATTCGCGTATTTTTTAAATAACGTATTTAATGTATTAATCGTTTTTACATTTGAATCATATTTTTTTGCTATATTTGTATTCGGAAATAATTATTTTCTTTGGGTTTAATTCTTAATCTTATATTTTTCGAATTATCGGGTTAAAAGTGTAGACTTCCGAAGAAGGTATTCCCATATTTAAAAGTTCGTATTAGGTATAAAGTATTAGGGAAAAATATAAATATCCTTATAATATGGCCTTTTAACTTTGTTTTAATTCGGGATATAAATAATAAGACCTAGGGTATTTTGGTTATCGGGGAGTTTTTATGCATTTGTATTTGTTATTTAATTTTGTAGGTATCTCTTTGTTTTATTTAAGTTAAAAGTTATTATTTTTTTTAGCTTTAAGATGTACGAAATAATCGTTAACGTAATAAGCGGTAAAGTGTAACGATTTATACTGGTTCTTTTGTGGTTTGATGTATACCGTATATTTGGGGAGTTCGTAAAGTTCCGGAGATAATTATCCATGATTGCTGGCGTTGGGTCGGAATTAACCGTTTTTATCGTATATTTTATATTAAGATATATTAAAATGGTAGGAGTATCTTAGCCTTATGGTTATCCTAGAGGCTATTTATCCGGGGTAATACTTGTAAGTTTTAGCCTTAAAATCCTGGTAAATGGGGAAATCTTCGTACTTTGGGATGTCGTTTTGGATTTAAATACTCATGGTAATTGTAGATTTTAGCTGGAAAAAAGTCGAGTTAATTCTTTTTTTTTTTTTCTTTTTTTTTTTGCCTTACTGTCGGTTTTTTATTTAGCCGTTTTAGCTTTCTTCTGGGGTTGAGGAACTTTTTTTTCTTAAAGTTCCTTTTTGCGGGGGAGCGATATTCGCTTTTAAAATATCCCTTTTTGCCATAATTAAAATACTTTATATTGGACTTATTTTTCTGAAGTTCCTTCGAAATAATGCTTGCTTTTTTTTAAGGCTTGCCTTTATTTTTCTTGGTTTAGTTGTTAAAATTTTTATCGTTATTTCGTTTATTAATTCCTTTTTTTTCGAAATACCGATTAAAGGTACGTCGGTTAACGATGATTGCTTTGTTGGTATATTTTTCAAAGGATCTTATTTTAAGTACCATATATATTTCGTTTTTAATTTACGGTTTTAAGCCGTTATAAAAAGGGTAAAATAATGCGTTTTTTAGTAAATTGGAAATTGCGGCTAGGTGGTTAAATTCCGTCGTATATTTTGCTGTTAATTTGGTCTGGTAAAAAAGGTATAATTATTTTATTACGTATTATTCTTTATTTAGGTTCCTAAATATAGCTTGTATTCGGTTTTCGAAGTATCGGTAATCGCTGAAAATGTAATTAGTAATATTTAAAAATTTCTTAAGGTAGTTTTCCAGGTAATCCTTTATAATGGGTTTGAATTATAGGAAAATTCGTCCAATAAATAGCTGGAAGATAGTTATTACTTTTTGATAATCCTTTATTAAGGAGCTTTGGTAAAATTTAAAGTAAGTTCTGGCTTGGACGAAAAATCTTTTTACGTTTATAATTCCGTTATAAGGTTTCGGGGTAATTAGCTTATAACCCTTAATTTCCGGCATTCCATAGTAGCTAAGGGGTAGGATAATAGTTTCGCGGTACCGATTAGGGCCGAATAATAAGGGTATTAGGGTTTTTTCCTTTATTCCTTTGGTAAGTTAAGCTATATTTTTTCTAGGAGGTTAAGGTTTTTTTTTTTTTTTTTTTTTTTTTTTTTTAAGGTTTGGATTTTGCGTAACAGGATTTCCATTTTCTTTTCAGGAAAAAGCTTTTTTTCTTTTCCTTTTAGGCCTTAAAATTCCTGGATTACTGGCTTTTTTTCCTTTTCCGAATTTCCTTAAATCTTAATAATATTTTTTAAAGCCGGAATTAGCTGTTAAATTTAGGAAAAAGAAAGTTCTTTTTTATTACGGGTTATAAAAGGTATAATGTTATTAATTAATTAAAGAACTTTTTCGATAGGGGGTAAATTGTTTAATCTGGTTATTAATCCTTTATTGGTTTATAACGGGGATCGGGTATATTATTTATTTTTTAAACGTCGTTTTGTAATATCGTTTTTATTAAGTTTAGGAAAGCTTATATCCAGTTAGGCCTGGAATTATCCGTCGGTTATTAATTAAGAAGTTATTAAAATGTAACGAATTTGTTATATATCTACCTGGAGGTATAAGTAATATCCGAAAAGGGGTTTTGATTTGTAGGTAATAATAAGTCGAGGAATGATTCATTAAGGGTTTGTTCGTTAAAAAGGTTTAAAAACTTTTCCCATAATAAAGAACGGCTGCCTTTAGCTGTAGGCTTAGATTGATAGCTAAGGAGCGAAACTAAGTAGGTGTTATTTATAAGAAAGACCGAATCTTATATATTTATTTATTCCTAATTAAGTATGTCGTGGATTTGTTGGATTTGCCAGATTACATAAATCACTCTAATTTATATGATCTATTAGATCGACTAAATCACTCTTATTGTCACGTGACCTCGTCCGCGGGGTTGGCCAGCTCCGAGAGCCAAGCCTCAAGCCCAGGTCCCACTAGAGATCCGTAACATAAGGCTCGTTGTTTCTAGGTAGTTGCTTGGGATAATCTTTTTACCTTTTGAAGTCCTTATTATATTGTTTTAGGGGATTATAATCGTCCTTAATTTTGATTATATTAATTGCCTTATTGTTATTACTTTGGTTGCTTTTCGGAGATTTTTAAAGAACCGGTATCTAGGTATTTTGTTGTTAGTTTTTAGGTGCTTTATATTGGTAGGCCTTATATCTTATTTTGTTATAATTATAATACTTAATGGTATAAGGGTTGCGTTATTAGATTGCGCCTCATTTTATGGGTCCTGGTATTATTTCGTAGGATGTAAAGGGCGTATTCTCTTTTTACTGATAGTTGTTTTTCGAATGTCCGGGCTGAGGGAAGTATTATCCACTCTTTTTTATTCGTCGTTTGTATTGTCGATTATTGATCTTAATTGCTTAATTAACGTATTTGTCGAAAGTGAATGGTTTTTTAAAGCGAATTATTTCATCCTTAACGGTCTTTTTTAGGCTTTGGTAAAACGTATCTATTATGATCTTATGGTTGGTTCATCCGGTACGTGATAAGGTTTGTTTAAATAATACGGCATACTTAAACGTTAGGCCTTTTTGGATTAATTAGAGGATATTTTGTCCGGCTTTTCGTTTTTCCTCAGGGTTTCCGTATATCTTTCGGACCTTTTGTTCGAAGTGAATGTAATGTTCGAACAGTTTGTTAGTATCCTTTTTTTTTGTGGTTTTTTACTTTTTGTAGATAGTTTCGTAAAATATGTTTAAATTATTTTAAAGCATTTCCTTTCAGGTTTCCGGTAATAGTAATAATCTTATCGGCCTTATTGGTTCAGGAGTTTCGGTAAAAGTAAAGGTAGGACTTGGTTTAGGTTAAAAAGGGTTGTACGTCTCCTATGCCGTTGAAGGTTTCCCGAGCTTTAATTTTTTATTTAGGTGTTATAATGGGTTAAGCTTCAACTTGTTCGTTTGATTTTTCCAGCCTTTGAACGTTTTGGGTTATGGCGATTATAATATTTCCTAGTTCCTTAAAGATAGGTTCCTTAATAGCAGTTCCGGGTTATTTATTAGTAAATATGTTGTCGGAAATATTAAAGTTTGACGGCACTGCTGAATAAAAGCTTGTAACGTATAACGGTTAGTCGGTTTAACTAACTCTTAAACTAAAGTCGTACGGTTTATGTTAGCAGTAATATCGTAGGAAATTAAGCAATAAGGTATGCGATAACTACGTTTGGTAACAACAGATTATTAAAGATAATTTAGGTAATCAAGTCATATTATAAGTTGGTAATCCATCTAAATTATGGAATTAATGAACGTATATATCTTGTTCTGAGCTCGATATGTTCGACAGGCTCGAACCTTCGAGCTCGTCGAGTCCGTCGAGCCGTCCCCTGGCTCGACTGATTCGAAGGTCTTGGTCCTTCGAGCCTTTCGAGCTCGTTACGTAACCCTGACCCTTTGGGCTGGAGGCTAGCCTCCGCTGTTTCCGACCGTACGGAAGGCTACTAAACCTAATTAGTCATAATACTACCTATCTTTTTTATATTGCGATTAAAGTCATGGTTTTTAGCTTATTAATAAACTTAAACGAAATATCGTTAGGGCGCCTTAAAGTATTCCTCCTTAAAAAGGGGACTTTTAAAAAATATAGTGCTTTCGAATTTTACATGAGCCTTAAAGCGGGCATATTATAAAAATATATTCATTTAACCTAAACCCAGGATTACCGTTACAAAAAAGATTTAATTAGCCGAAAGTCAAGGAATTTAATTTTTACATTTTCAGCAGATTTAAGCTCAAAAGAAATATAACGGCAAAGCTTTCAAACGCGTTAAATTATTTTAATCGATAATAAACTTTTAATTTTACGTAAGAAAAGACTTTTGTGAAACTTAATTGGTTTTTTAACCAATCTATGTATTGGAAGTATTATTAAATATATTAAAAGAAGTTTATAATTCGAGATAACACCTGATCTTAAAAAGTAAGTTTAATCTTAATAATAAGGTTCAGATTTACGAAGTTAACGTTCGATATAAGGAAGTGTTAAAATCTCACAAGGTTTAAATAAATGCATAACTTTTTAAGTATTGAAAGCGTATATTAAAGCCGAAAATCTTTAATCTCTAATAACTTTAAATGGTTACAATTATCTTGGTTTTTTAACCGGTATAACTACCTTTTTACCCGATATCTTTACTACTTAAACCGTTATTGTTAAGGAAGCCATGTTCGACGGCAAGGACGTTACCGAGTTACCGTTAATACAGAAGCTCCTAAAGCGTTTCCTGAGTTATAAAAGATTACAGAAGGATTAGGGCGTTACCGTTAAACAGTTATTATAAGGAGCGTTCGGTATTATCTTTAACAGAGAGATCTCGAATTAAACGGGTCCTTTTTAAATCGCTTTAAATAATAATAATAATAATAATAATAATAATAATAATAATAATAATAATAATAATAATAATAATAATAATAATAATAATAATAATAATAATAATAATAATAA
>QJNU01000876.1:0-25071 GCA_004154915.1 Monosporascus ibericus
TCTTAAAAAAAAAAAAAAAAAAAAAATAACGCGCTTTCGGGTAAATTAAAAATTACGGCCAAGCGGTTAAGTTTTATCGTATATTTTGCAACTCACTTAATCTGGTAAAAAAAGTATAATTATTTTATTATGTCCTATTCCTTATTTAGGTTTCCAAACATAACTTGCATTTTATCTTCAAAATATCGGTAATCGTTAAAGATATAATTAGTAATATTTAAGGATTCCTTAAGGTAATTCTTTAAATAATCCTTTATAATAAATTCAAACCACAAAAAAATTCGTTTAATAAATAACTAGGAAATAGCTATTACCTTTTGATAATCCTCCGTTAAAAAGCTTTAATAAAACTTAAGGTAAGTTTTAACTTAAACGAAAATTTTTTTCATATCCGTAATTCCGTTATAAAGTTTCGGGATAATTAATTTATAACCTTTAATTTCTGGCATTCCGTAATAACTAAAAGGTAAGATAATGGCTTTACGGTACCGATTAGGGCCGAATAATAAGGGTGCTAGGGTTTTCTTTTCCATTCCTCGGGTAGGTTAAACCATACTTTTTTTAGGGAGTTAAAGTTTGTTTTTTTTATCTTTTTCCAGGGCTTGGATTTTACGTAATAAAATCTCCATTTTCTCTTTAGGAAAAAGCTCTTTCTCCTTTCCTTTCGGGCCCTGGGGTTCCTAGGCCACTAGCTTTTCCTCCTCTTCCGAATTTCCCTGGACCTTAATAATATCCTTTAAAGCCGGGGTTAGCTGCTAGGTTTAAAAAAAAAAAAGATTCTCCTTTACCTTAAGTTATAAAAGGTATAATGTTATTTATTAATTAAAAAACTTTTTCGATAAAGGGTAAATTATTTAATCTAATTACTAATCCTTTATTAATTCGTAACGGGAATCGGGTATATTATTTATTTTCTAAACGTCGTTTTATAATATCGTCTTTATTAAGTTTAAAAAAACTCATACCTAACTAAGCTTAAAATTATCTATCGGTTATTAATCAAAAAGCTATTAAAATGTAACGAACCTATTATATATTTACCTGGAAGTATAAGTAATATCCGAAATAAAGTCTTGATTTGCAGGTAACAATAAAACGAAAAATAATTTATTAAAGGTTTATTCGTTAAAAAAATTTAAAAACTTTTCCCTTAATTAAAAAACAATATAATTACTTTTAATTAAAAGCTTAAATTAATAGCTAAAAAGCGAAACTAAATAGGTATTATTTATATAAAAAACCGGTTCGTTATATATCTAATTGTCTTTTAATAAGTATGTCGTAAATTTATGTAATCTATGTGATCTAGTCCCAGATTACCTAAATCACCTAGATCACTTAAGGGCCAAGCCCCTTGGCCGACCTTTAGCCGTAGCGCACTCCCGCGCTAGGCCTTAAAGGTAAGACCTTGGGATGAGAACACTGTTCTCGTAACACCTATATCGCGAAAAAAGATTTCCTCGCCGGTTTTTACAACACGTTTAAAGTTACCATAACGTCCGATAATATCAAATCCGGATTCGCAAAAGCTGGACTTATTTTATTCGATCTTAATAACGTTTTTTTTAAGCTCGAAATTTTTCTAGTTATCCTTACGCCGACCGTTTCCCCGCTTACCTCCGCCGGTTTTATTCTTTTCCCCCTTACGAAAACCTTTATAAATATCCGTAAAATAACGAAACAAAAACGTTACTTATAAAAAAGGATTAAAAATTATCAGGGTAGCTCGCCGACGAAAATAATTAAATCGGTTAATTTTTTAAACAAAAGTTACCTAATGTTTTGGTATAAAATTATTTTCCTTAAGCAAAAAACCGCTTAATTGCGCGAAATTAACCATATCTTTAATAAATGCCGAAAGATTAAAAATAAACGTTTTTAAAAAGGAGGAATACTTATTATATAAAAAGGACAAACTTTTTTGGCCGCGAAGGAAAAAGGTGGTAAAAAAATGCAGCCAACAGTAGCTGAAGGTAGTTATCGTAAAAGGGTTAAGACGAAGAAACGAAAATATGGCGTTTACGACAAGCCCGGACATAATACGCGCACTTATAAAAAAGCTATAAAGACGTCTAGCGAAGAAGAATCCGATTAGCTTTAATTGATTTGATGTATTGTGGTTGAGTTATTTGATTTTGTTGTCGCAGAGTGCCAAAAAGTGTCCCGTTCGGTGGTGTGAGACGTTATTCGCATTATATTTTTCGAATTCGATCGAATAATGGCTTTTATAACCGTCGAAAATAAAGAAACGTTTAATTTTTTTCGTACTCGTTCGTATATATTTGTTAAAATGTTAAATCCATTTTAAACTTAATTTATTTATTGTTTAACTATTATAAATAATATTAAAATTTTAATTAATTAATAATTAACTTTTTTAATCCCAAGAATTAAGGTAAGTTTTTCCCGTTAATATAATAAATAACGGTAAAGCTTAACCTTATAAATTAATAACTTCTATAATTATAACTTATTCCGGATTTTCTTATTACGTTTATATAATTCTTTTACGTTTTTTAGCATTTATAATTACCATACCCGATATTATAAAAAGTTCTATTAAAAAATCCGTCTTGTCGAAGTTATAAATATACTTTTTTGCGATACCGTATTTTACGATTATAACTTAAATAAGTTCGAACTATTTACGAAATACCTTTAAATCTTCGCATAATACCTTTTAATAATCGATCTTCCGATTTAAACGCGTTTGGAGTTTTTTTTTGCTATCGTACAAAGTTCGACGTTTATTTAAACCCGACGCGTATTATAACGCGTTAAGCAAATAGCAAATTCGCTATATTTTCAACGTATTAAAGCTGGACAGGAAACGCTTACGTATCTAGGTTAAGGATTCGGTCGATAATCGTTTTTTTTTTTCGGTCGGCGTTAATTTTCGCGAATTGAAGATAACGTTGATTCGGACGCATCTACTATTAATTCGGGCTTTTAAGGTAGAATATGAGATATCATAGATAGAACTTAGCTTTTTTATAACTAAGTTTTAGGGGTTTTGTTTAATCTAAACGGCTAAGTTCATTTTCATTTCTTTTATAAGGCGTTCTATAATATTAGTGTTAAAAATGAACTATAAAAGATAAGTAATTAAAATATCTAAAAAAGTGTCCCGCTCGCTTATCTGTCCTGTTCGCTTATCTGTCCCGTTCGCTTATCTGGTACGTTATAAGTTATAATAATTAAATAATAAAGCAATTAAACTTAAAAGAAATTTAATACTGTAATAAATACACATAAATATATTATAAACCAACACCTTCCAGCCCTAGGAGAACGGTCAAGATAAGACCTGGATAACACCGACCGTAGTTACGTAATGTGGATCCGAATGGATTTACGAATCCAAAGGGATCTATGCATTTAAACGGTATAGATCCGAAGGGATTTTTAGATTTATAAGAATTCAATTTACTTAGATAATATAGATTCAAATGGATTCTTAAATCTAAAAGGATCCATCTTATAATATGTACGTTTACTACCTTTTATAGTTTAAATAAATTATTAGTTTATAATATAACTTAGTTTATTACATTGCCTTTAATAATTTATTATTATTAAACGTAATTATTATATATTTTATAGCTTAGCTTCTTACGATATTACTACTAATATAAACCGTATAACTTGAATTTAATAATTAATTAAACCGATTAATTATTATATCTTATAAGGTCTTATTTAATAATGTTATTAGATTTTAAATAATATCTTTAATATTATATTATCTAGTAAGCAGCTCGTTTTTAAAGAAACCTTTCAAGTTTACGAAATAATATTATAGGTTTCGATAACTAAAAAACTTAACTTAACCTTTTTTTTAAAAAAGCTTTACGTTAACTTAATTAATTAATTAACGCGGTTACTTAACTTATTAATAATTAAATCGAACTTACCCGTATATTCGAGGAAATCCGGAATTAATTAAATAAGTAAGTATGGAGTAACCCGATTAACCGGATTAGTCAGCTTAACCAGTATAGCCTATTTAAACAGTTTACAGCAAGGAAGCCGGGAAAAAAGTTTAAAGCTTATTAAACCTAACATTTTTTTAATGGAATTCTTATTAAGTTATAATAATTCCTTATAAAATGTCGTATGTATTTTAACTATTTCTTATTTAAATTTATAATACTTATTTCTTAAGTCTAGTTTGTTATAAAATAGTTAACTGAAAGCGTAACTATTTAATTTAAACCTACGTTTTACGAATAAGTTATTAGGGTTTTTAAATAAAGATTTATAACAATTATAATAATTTATAACGATTACGAAAAGTTCGAGGAAAAGTTCGAGGAAACATTTAAGAAAGTATTCGGAATAGTAAATAAGAAGATTAAGACCGAAAATAAGATTAAAGATTAAAGTAAAAAACGTTAGTTTCCGCGTATGACAACTTGTATTTATTTAATTGGCCTTAAAAATTAGTTAGGCATAAAAGACGTTAATAGTTATATCTTTTAATAGCCTTGAAAAAAAAGGTCTAAAGAGATTTATTTAAAAACGAACGTTTTAAAAACTTGGTGGATTATATAGCTATGGTAAGGGTAACTACGGGTTGTTTGCTAGTAAATATAATGTCGAGATATTATTTAAAGTGTAATAATATTATTAAATAAAAGTTGATAATATATAACGATTAGTTAAGTTAATTAATTATTAAACCTAGATAACGTACGAGATCAGTACTCCGGATGGATCAGTACTCCGGATTATTTTTGTTATTTTCTAACAACCCAACTTTAATTATCCATTTTTTAATACCAATAACATAAAACGGCTTACAAAAAAAAACAAAAATAAACCTAACCGTTCAGGTTAAAAAGCGAAACCCGAAACTTAGTTATGCGACACTTAGTTTTATATATGAAGTTGCCCATTCTTTTTTACATGAACGATATACCGGTACACCTTCCTAAAGCGACCATATACCCAGATTACGCAAATTGACGCCGACCGAAAAGAAATCCATTATCGACCAAATCCTTAACCTAAATACGCGAGCGTTTCCTATCCGGCTTTAGTACGTTAAAGATATAGCCAATTTACTGCTTGCCTAACGCGTCGCAGGACGCGTCAGGGTTAAATAGGCGTCGAAATTTGTTAGACGGCAAACAAAACTTAAGACGCGTTTAAATCGAAAAATCGATTATTAAAAAGTATTATACGAAAATCTAAAAATATTTCGTAAATAGTTCGAGCTTATTCGGGTTATAATTGCAAAATACGGTATCGCAAAAAAGGATATTTACAACTTCGACGAAACGGGCTTTTTAATAGGGCTTCTTATAGTATTAGGCATAGTAATTATAAGTATTAAAAAACGTAAAAAACTTAAATAAGCTTAATAAGGTAATCGGGAATAAGTAATAATTATATAAGTTATTAATTCGCAAAATTAGGTTATATTTTTATTTATTATTTTAATAGGAAATAATTACTTTAATTTCTGGTATCGAAAATAATAATTATTACCCGATTAAAGGTTTAGTATAAGTTATAATAGTTGGATAATAAACGAATTAGGTTTAAAATAAATTCAGCACTTTAATAAGTATATACGAACGCGTACAAAAAAAAACCAAACGTTTCCTTATCCTTAACGGCTACGAAAGCTATTATTCGATCGAATTCGAAAAATATTACGCGAATAACGGCATTATTATTTTTTGCATACCGGCGCATTTTTCTTATCGGTTTTAACCTTTCGACGTATCTTATTCTTTTATTTTAAAGCGCGCTTATTTGTTATATATCGAGAATTTGATATAACGCCACCATACTTATATCGCGAAAAAGAATTTCCTTACTGGCTTTTACGACGCGTTTAAAGTTGCCATAACGTTTAATAATATCAAATCCGGATTTGCAAAAGCCGGATTTATTCTATTCGATCTTAATAACGTTTTATCCGATTTAGAAATTCCTCCAGTTATATTTATACCAACCGTTTCGCTGCTTACCTCCGTTAATTTTAATTTTTCGCTTTCTACGAAAACCCTTATAAATATCCGTACAGCAATAAAATAAGGACGTTATTTACAAAGAAAGATTAAAAATTATCAGGGTAGCTCGCCGACAAAAATCGTTAAATCGGTTAATCTATTAATTAAAAATTACCTAATACTTTAGCATAAAGTTACTCTCCTAGAATAAAAGGTTACTTAATTATACGAAATTAACCACGTCCTTAATAAACGTCGCAGAATTAAAAATAAACGTTTTCAAAAAAAAGGAATACTTACTATATAAAAAGAAAAAGTTCTCCTGGCCGAAAAGGAAAGGAGTCGTAAAAAAATGCAGCTAATAACGGCTAAAGGTAATCGTTGCAAAAGGGTTAAAACGAAGGAACGGAAATATAACGTTTACGGTAAGCCCGGACATAATACGCGTACTTGTCAGGAAGTTATAAAGACGTTTAGCGATAAAAAATCTGATTAATTTTAATTAATTTAATATATTATGGTTAATTAATTTGAATTTGTTGTCGCGGGGTGCCAAAAACCATCCGGAGTACTGATCCATCCGGAGTACTGACCTCGTACGTTATACGATTTATATTAATAATAATATTATACGAAATTAAGTAGTAAAGTATACGATAGTTATGTTTAATAATAATAGATTATTAAATGTAATCTAAGTAGTTAAGTCATATTATAAACTAGTATTATTTAAAACTTTAAAAGACAATAAGCGTATATATCATTTCTTATTTTCTATAATCTAGTATGGTCGAACCGACTGCGTTCGACCATTGCTGATCACGTGATTCTAGATTTCCCGGTCGGGGCTTTTGGACTCCTATAGTCCCGACCGCTTAGAGAAGCCAAGCCTGACTGGGTTATAACACTTTTTCTAAATCTGGTTTTCGACTAAATACGTCTACCTTATTATTTTTTAATTATTTTTAATAAATAATAACGAAATCGTATTGTGCTCATTCTTTTACGTAACGTAATTATCATATTATTAATTCTTTAATAATAATAAAACGAATAAGGTTCTTATAGTTCGTATACACCTTAACCTAATAAAGGTTCCCTTTAAAGTAATATTTAAATTCTCGAAAAGCTTTAACGATAATTAAAAACTCTTCATTGGGAATTCCGTAATATAACTGTATTTCCTTTGATTTGTAAAACTAAAGAATGATAAAATATAAATTACATTAATTATTACGGTACTTAATTATTACGCTTAAAACGTAATTCGAAACGTCGGTTTTAAACTTAACTCAGTGGCTTAAGATATATATAATTAATCCTTGTTCGTTAATAATTATATCCTTAATTTTTAAAAATGCGTTTTCCGCTTTTATTATTTATTATAACTCATTTCCTTTTTCTGTTAAATTTAACGATAACGTAATTATTAAAATATTGAATACATTTCTGCGAATAATTAAATGATCTAAAAAAACTTCCATTTCTTTTATTATAATAAATATTTCTTATTTTTAAACCGTAATAGTTTTCTTAAAGTCTATTTTAATATATTCTAAAATAATAATACATTTTAAAATTCTTCTTCTTATATATTAAACTAGCTCTTTTCCATATTATCTAGTAAATTTAAGTTTTATATAACTTAAAAACCCTTATAAACGTATCTTATATATTTCTTTTTGATTGTTCGAAAAAATGAAATTTGTTTTAAAATAATAATTAATGAAAATATCTAGGTATTCTCTTCATACATAGTTAACCATCCGTAAAAAGATGACTAATACGTTCGTAAATCCGAAGAATATAACGAAATACTTAAGAAAATCGTACTTCGTCCTAAAGGCTATTTTCCATTCGTATCTTAGTTTAATACGTATCTAGTTATATCTCTTTCTAAGATTTAAGCTTGTAAATCATTTTACTTTATAAAGACAATTCTTTATTTTATTACTTAAAGGAAATAATATTCTATTCTTAATCATAATATCGTCTCATTATTTATAATTAACAGCTAAACGTAACTTTGCCTTCCTTTTTAGGATAAAAGAATATTCGGCTAATATATAAAAATATCATCTATAACCTTTTTCAAACCAATCTTTAAAATATTTACGTATTGCTTATAATTTCGTTTTATTAAAGTTATAAATTAGATAAAATCTATTAATATTCCTTCTGTAAAAATTATCTCGTAATCTTATTCGCTATATTTTAGTAATTTTGTTTTAAGTTCCTTTCAGAAAAGTTGTTCATATTTATAATACTATAAAAATACCTTAACTAATATCCCCGGCTCAAAAGGCTAATACTATAAATAATTATCTATATCTCGCAATTTAGTCTTAATAATAGCGATAATACCTCATATTCTTTTATGCAAAGTAGAGATTAGGTTCAAGCATTATATTCTAGGCTGAATCAAATATACGGAAAATCATTACACGATATAATTTGTAAGATAAATACTACACCTAGTATCTTCGAACACGATAACGAATTAATAATATTCACGGTCAAACTAGATTATACCTCGATCCCGTAAACTTTCACTCTGAAGCCGAATACGTAGTTGCTAACAAGCTTCGACTATAATAAACCTTACGCCCGCTGGCTCCACGGTTCGGCAGGGGGCTTAAGGGCGAGATATTAAGCTTTACGCGGTAAAGCTTTGCGCAGTAAACCTTAAGAGAAAACCTTAGGAGAAACCTTAAAAGGAATCCTTAAGGCTTTTAAAAACCTTAAATATGTATAAAAACTTGACAAACTATTACCAGTTTTCCGGCTAAAAATGTTAGATATCAGCTAGTTAAAAAGATAGGAAATTTAACTTGAATGGTTTTCATAGTTGGTAAGTTATTCAACCACCTTATTGAAGTGGTGTAGGGTGCAGTATGGGTGCTGCTGTAGCTCTGCAGCGTAGCTGCAGCTCTGCTTCTAGCTGCTTCCATTCATTTCGCCGGTGGGCTCCAATGGAGCGACATCCAGTGGGTCGACGACTGTCTATAAAGTTCTGACCTGGCAACTTTTGTATGTAGTCTTCTAGAGAACCAAGGCACGCCCGACAACTCCTTTTCCCAAGCAACCAGTCAAGATGTCTTGCATACATCAGCTTCGATAAGCCCCGTCCCAATTCATTATTAAATTATAGTTTTTTATAACAACATACCGCGAAATTCGGAATATGCGATACCGGTAATCCGTACTAGTAAGATTATGACAAAAATAATCTTATTTACAACATATAATTTCTAAAAAGTCCTCGGAAGAACTAAAAATATTAACATTATTTTCGATCTTAGAAATCTTTCCCAAAAATATTTGCTTCGGCTTTTAATATTCGAATACGACTTAATTGGCGAAAATACTAGGAATCGAATTTTAAAAGATTTTATAACGAAAAATACAAATATTATAAAAAAGCAATTAATAAAATTAAAAAGGGAACATAATAACGAGTTTAAGAATTTCGAAATTCTGATTTTAAAACGATATAAGCTGAAGAACTACGAACGATAGTTTGCCCGGTTACTTCGGATAATAAAAAGTCTTCAAAATTGCGATAAGAATTGACGTAAATAGGAGCTTGTAAGATAAGGCGGCCTAAAGTCGCCTAGGAGTAAGACGCCTAAGCGGTTGGGATTGTACTAATTCTCCAATATCGAAAGAACTTACTTGCGAAAGTGACGGGTCTAGCGAAGCCTAGGAATTAAGATAGCAATCTATCATTTTATCTAATTTTGTTTATACGGTCACGTTTTCTCTAGGAAGAGTCGTATTCTTTTATAATAGTCTTATTCTTTCTTTTATCTTATCTCTATAAGTAACAAGATTTCTATTGTATCCTTATATCTACACTTGCCGAGATTATCGATTGAATATCAAAACCTCGTATCTTTCTTTTTCGTATTAAATAAATATAAAACGAAATTTACCTAGCTAATTACTTAATCAATTTAAAGGTTATACTAGTATAACTATAAGTTTTCGAAAATTATATCCCAATTTCATAACGGAACAATATTAAAATTTATTACATAATTTCGTTCTTTAACGAAAATTTCAAAAGAATTAGTCTTACGGAGTAATCTTTCTGTTATCTTAAGTGAATATCTAATCTTTTGCGTTTTCAGCGAGATAAGGTTTTATCTTCTTCTTTTATATTAACTTAAATTAGTTAATTACTACCGGTACGATATAATTACCTTTTATTATTTCGCAATCTGTAAATATGATAAGCCGGTGCGTCTTAATTCTTACCTTTAAAATACCGAAGTCGCTTTTAACTTTTATCGTTATATATAAAGCTTTTTTAAAAAGCTCTTATTAACTTTTTAAGAGCTTATCATCTTATCGCTTTTCTATAAGTAAAGTTCGTCTTTTAAAATATGTTTTAAGGCCTTTATACGATTTGAATTATGTTAATTAAAATATATAATTACTTCAATTATGTTTTTTAATAGCAGCAGATAACTTTAAAAGAATTACTTGCATTTAAAAATCTTCATTATTCGTAGACTTTAAATGTACTTTCTAATTATATTCTTCTTTGATTGGTCATCCTTTTCTAATATAACTTCTTTATCTCTTTTTTAATTATTACTTTGAAGTTTTCTAAATTAGCTTTTTAGTTACGAAATTTCGCCAGTAAATTATTATCTGTTTTTATAAAAGGTTTCTTTTTGGTTAACCATTTAATAAATACTAATTCAAATCTTACATCGGTAATAACTTTATAGCAATATTTTTAATAGTTTTTTAAATAAGCTTTTTCTTCTATTTAATAATTATATTCCTTATAAATATATAAAAGGTTTTTATTAAGGCAACTTCTTCCTTCCGGCTAACTAGCCGCTACCCTAATAACGTTCATAATTCCTTTTAATATATATCGTTATAAGTTTTTATACCATTATTAATGTTTAGAATAATTTTCAATTTAATTATAAAAATCGAATTCTTATTAATATATTCGAGTAACTCGTTTTTGGACGTACTATTATTCCTCTCTATATCTAAGGTAATAAGCGCGCCTGTAATAAATAACATAATGTTTCTCATATCAGTTTAGCTACCTTACTAACAGGGCTTCGTCCCAGCCTTGATACTTCTTAATCTATGCATTTATTTCTAATTAATTATATCGTTATTACCGTTTTTATTATAGTCGTAATATAAAGGCTTCGTTACTAAAGATCCCTCTCATTTTAAATACTCAGCTAATTATTTTTCCTATATTTTTTTAAACATTAGTATATAATCGTATAACTTGTACTTAAAAAAGGTTTTAAATTCTCAAAATCTTTATAAATCTTTTATAAACAGGTTATAATCCTTTTTAATTTTAATTATATTAATCGATATGTTACTATTTTTATTATCTTTGAGCGATCTTTAAAAGGCTAATATTTAAACATTTTATAATTACTTTTTAGGTTTTTTATATTTATAAACCTTATAGTTATTTAATTATAGTTATAGTAATTAATAATATAAAAATGCCGACCTTAAATCGTATCTATTTTTATAAGTTCCAATACCGTTCCGTACTATAAAAAATGCGTATTTCTTTTTTTAATCGACGTTCGTACTATCCCCTATAATATTAATTACTTAATTAACATATTTATTAAAAGTAATTAATTTTTTAAACGAATTATTTCTTCTTTACCCTTTTTTTAAAACCTTTATAAAACCTTTCTATTATAGTTTTATCATTTATTTATTTAGTACGTAACGAAATCCGCTTAAATAGCGTTATATATTTTAACATTAACGTCTTATACCAATACAGGGTTTAAATAAGTAAGCGGACTAATTTTGTACATATTTAAACTACTTAACTTTAATTGCCCATTTCTTAATACTGGTAATATGGAACGACTGACTAAAAAAGCGAAAATAAATATAATTATTCAAATTAAAAAAAAAGAAACCAGAAACTTAATTATGTGATATTTAATTTTATATATAGAATTATCAAAACGACTTTAAAAGCCCGATATTACTGTAAATACGCCCGAACTGATATTATCCCTTTTTTATAAAGGTTAACAGCGAAAGGAAAAAAATCGATTATTTACCGAATCCTTAATTTAAATATATGAATATTACTTATTCAGTTTTAATACGTTAAAAATATAGCAAATTTGCTATTTACCTAACGCATTATAAAATAAGTCTAGATTACTTAAGCGTCGAGATTTATTAAACGATGAAAAAAAAAAACGTATTTAAATTAAAAAGTCGATTATTAAAAAGTATTATGCGAAATTTTAAATGTTTTCCGTAACTAATTTAACCTTATTTAGATTATAATTGTAAAATATGATATAGTAGAAAAATATATTTATAATTTCAACGATATGGACGTTTTAATAAAGTTTTTTATAATAACGAATATAGTAATTATGAATACTAAAAAGCGTAAAAAGTTTAAATTAGCTTAACAAAGGAATCGGAAATAAGTAATAATTATCACCTTTTTAATTCGCAAGGTTAAGTTTTTTTTAACGGAAAAACGTATTTTAATTTTGATTATTAAATATAACGTCTCACACATATCAGCGAATCACACATATAAGCGAATCACTTTTCTAGCCTTCCGTAGCAACAAATTCAAATAATGCAACCATAATATACTAAATTAACTTAAATTAATCGGATTTTTTTTCGCTAAACGTATTTATAGCTTCTTTATAAGTACGCGTATTATGTCCGGGCTTGCCGTAAACGCTATATTTCCGTTCCTTCGTTTTAACTTTTTTGCGATAATTACCTTTAGCTGCCGTTAGCTACATTTTTTACCACCCCTTTCCTTTTCGGCCAGAAGAGTTTATCTTTTTTATATAGTAAGTATTCCTCCTTTTTGGAAACGTTTGTTTTTAATCTTCCGACGTTTGCTTAAAATATAATTCGTTTTACGTAATTAAACGTTTTTTTTTTCCAAAAAAAAAAACGGCTTTATGCAAAAATAACATATAACCTTTTATTATAAAATTAATCGATTTAATTATTTTTGTCGGAAAGTTACCTTGGTAATTTTTAATCTTTTTTTGTAAATAACGTCCTTATTTTGTTATTTTACGGATATTTTTAGGGATTTTTATAAGCGGGAAAATAAAATTAATAAAAATAAAAAAGGAAACGGTCGGTATAAATATAACTAAAGAAATTTCCAAATTAAATAAAACGTTATTAAAATTAAATAAAATAAATCCAATTTTTTAAAAGCTGGATTTAATATTATCGGACGTTATAATAACTTTAAACGCGTCGTAAAAGTTAAAAAAGATTTTTTTTTTTTTTGCGATATAAATATAATAACGTCGTATTAAATTTTTAATATATAACGAATAAACGCGTTTTAAAATTAAAAAATAAAATACGTTAAAAAGTTAAAGCCGATAAAAAAAATAAAAAAATATATAAAGCGTAATGATATTATTATTCGCGTAATATTTTTCGAATTTTATCGAATAATAACTTTCGTAACCGTCGAAGATAAAAAAACGTTTGGTTTTTTTCGTACGCGTTTAAATATATTTATCGAAATATTAAATCCATTTTAAACTTAATTCGTTTATTATTTAATTATTATAATTAATACCGACCTTTTAATCGGTTAATAATAAATTATCGCGATACCAAAAATTAAAGTAAATCTTTCCTGTTAAAATAATAAATAACGGTAAAACTTAACTTTACAAATTAATAATTTATATAATTATAATTTATTTCTAATTCCTTTATTACGCTTATTTAAACTTTTTACGTATTTTAATATTTATAATTATTATATCTAATATTATAAGAAAATTTATTAAAAAGCTTATTTTGTTAAAGTTATAAATACTTTTTTTATAATACCATATTTTGTAATTATAACCCGAATAAGTTCGAACTATTTGCGAAATATTTTTGGATTTTCGTATAATACCTTTTAATAATCGATTTTTCGATTTAAATACGTTTAAAGTTTTTTTTACCGTTTAATAAAATTCGACGCCTAATTAATTCCGACGCATTCCGTAATACGTTAAGTAAGTAATATATTAATTATATTTTTAACGTATTAAAGCTAAATAAGAAATATTCGCGTATTTAAGTTAAGGATTTAATCGATAATCGATTTTTTTTCGGTCGGTATTAATCTTTATAAAGGAAGGATAATATCGATTTAGGCGTATTTACCGTTAAAACGGTATATTAAAGTAAAATATGGAATTTTATAAATAAAACCAAGTTTTTTATAACTAAATTTTAGGTTTCGCTTTTTAGCCTAAAAGGTTAAATTTATTTTTACTTCTTTTGTAAGGCGTTTTATAATGTTGGTATTAAAAAATGGACGATTAAGGATAGGTAGTTAAAATGGCTAAAAAAGTGATTCGCTTATATGTGTGATTCGCTTATACGTATGAGACGTTACTTATTATTATCAGATTAATAATTCTATATAAATAATACTTATTAAATTAAAAACCAATTAAATTTAAAATAAATTTAATATATTAATAAATATATACGAACGCGTACAAAAAAGAAACCGAAATCTTCTTTATTTTTAACAGTTATGAAAATTATTATTTAATCGAATTCAAAAAGTATTACGCAATTTATAATATTATTACGTTTTACATACCTTCCCATTTTTCCTACTAACTTTAGCCTTTTAACGTATCTTATTTTTCCGTTTTAAAACGCGCTTATTTACTGTGTGTCGAAAATTTAATATAACGTTACTACACTTATATCGCGAAATTTTTCTTTTTCGATTTTTACGATACGTTTAAAGTTATTATAACGTTTAATAATATTAAATCCAGATTCGTAAAAGTTGGATTTATTTTATTCGATTTTAATAAAGTTTTTTTTTCAAATTAAAACTCCTCCGATTATACCTATACCGACCGTTTTCACATTTACTTTTGCTAGTTGTATTTCCCCGCCAGCGAAAACCTTTAAAGATATCCGTAAAATAACAATATAAAGGCATTACTTATAAAAAGAAATTAAACATTATTCAGGTAACTTATTAACAAAAATAATTCAGTCGGTTAATTTTATAATAAAAGGTTATATAATACTTTTATTTAAAGCCGGGTTTTTTCGGAAAGAAAACGTTTAATTACAGGAAACGAACTAACGTCTTATATGTATAAGCAAATTACATATATAAGCGAATTACCTTTTTAGCTATTCCAATTACTTATGCTTAATTGTTCATTTCTTAATACCAATATTATAAAACGCCTTATAAAAAAAGCAAAAATAAACTTAACCTTTTAAATTAAAAAACGAAACTTAAAACTTAATTATAAAAAATTTAGTTTTATTTATAAAATTCTATATTTTACTTTAATATACCGTTTTAACGATAAATATGCCCGAATTAATATTATCCTTTTTTTGCAGAAATTAATACCGACCGAAAAAAAATTAATTATCGACCGAATCTTTAATTTAAATACGTAAACGTTTCCTATCCGGTTTTAATACGTTAAAAATATAGTTAATATATTACTTACTTAACGCGTTATAAAATACGTCGAAATTAACTAAACGTCGAATTTTATTAAACGGTAAAAAAAACTTTAAACGCGTTTAAATTAAAAGATTAATTATTAAAAAATATTATACGAAAACCTAAAAATATTTCGTAAATAATTTAAACTTATTCGGGTTATAATTATAAAATACGGTATCGTAAAAAAGGATATTTATAACTCCGACGAGATAAGCTTTTTAATAAGGTTTTTATAATATCGGACATAATAATTATAAATATTAAAAAACGTAAAAAGTTTAAATAAACGTAATAAAAAATCGGGAATAAGTTATAATTATATAAGTTATTAATTCGTAAAGTTAAGCTTTGCCATTATTTATTATTTTAACGGGGAAAATCCATTTTAATTTTTAATATTACGATAATCCATTATTAACCGATTAAAAGATTAATATTAGTTATAATAATTAGATAATAAACGAATTAAATTTAAAATAAATTTAATATTTCGACAAATATACTTAAACGTATACGAAAAAAACCAAACGGTTTTTTATTTTTGACGGTTACGAAAACCATTATTTGATAAAATTCGAAAAATATTACGCGAATAATAATATTATTACGCTTTATATATTTTTTTATTCTTTTTATCGGTTTTAACCTTTTAACGTATCTTAATTTTTTATTTTAAAATACGTTTATTCGTTATATATCGAAAATTTAATATAACGTTATTATACTTATATTACGAAAAAAAATTTCCTTTTTAACTTTTACGATATATTTAAAGTTATTATAACATCCGATAATATTAAATCCGGCTTTTAAAAAGTTAAACTTATTTTATTCGATTTTAATAACGTTTTATCTAATTTAGAAATTTTTTTAATTATATTTATATTAACCGTTTCCTTTTTTATTTTTATTAATTTTATTTTTCCGCCCGTAAAAATTTTTAAAAATATCCGTAAAATAATAAAATAAGGACGTTATTTATAAAAAAAAAAAATTATGAAAATAACTTTCCGATAAAAATAATTAAATCGGTTGGTTTTATAACAAAAAGTTATATATTACTTTTACATAAAGCCGCTTTTTTAAAAAAAAACGTTTAATTACGCGAAACGAACCATATTTTAAGCAAACGTCGGAAGACCAAAAATAAACGTCTTTAAAAGAAAAAGGAATATTTACTATATAAAAAGGATAAGCTCTTCTGGCTAAAAAGGAAAGTGGTGGTGAAAAAATGTAGCCAACGGCGGCTAAAGGTAATCGTCGCAAAAGGGTTAAAACGAAAGAACGGAAGTATAGCATTTACGGCAAACCCGGATATAATACGCGTATTTATGAAGAAGTTATAAATACGTTTAGCAAAAAAGAATCCGATTAATTTAAATTAATTTAGTATGTTATAGTTACGTTATTTGAATTTGTTACTGCGGAAGGCTAGAAAAATGATTCGCTTATATGTGTAAGACGTTATATTTTAAGCAAACGTCGGAAAATTAAAAATGAACTTTGTTGTTAAAAAAAAGGAACACTTATTATTAAAAAAAATAAAAAATAAAAATAAAAAAGAAAAGCCCTTTTGGCCGAAAAGAAAAAAAAGTGGTAAAAAAATACAACTAATAACGGTTAAAGGTAACCGTCGTAAAAGAATTAAAACGAAAAAAGAAACCGGAAATATGGCGTTTACGGCAAGCCGAGACATAATACGCGTACTTTTAAAAAAGTTGTAAATACGTTTAGCGAAAAAGAATACGATTAGTTTAAATTAATTTAAGACGTTATACATGTTTGATTTAAATTTGTTATCGCGAGGTGTTAGAAAACGATCCGCTAATTAGTTTGGTCCGTTTAATGGTGTGAGACTTTAACCTTTTTTATTTAAATTAAAGAAAATTCTATCTTAGTTTTTGTTTTTTGTTAGAGTTCCCGTCTATATTTCGGGCTTTATATTTAAACTTAATATAGAAATCGAACAATTTGTTAATATTTTCCTTTATATCGGATTTTACCTTTTTTAGGTAATCTCGTATGGTAAGTTCGAACCACTTTAAAACATTTCCTTTAAGGCTTCGAGTAATATTAATAATTTTATCAGCCTCGTCAATTAAAAAGTTCCGGTAAAGTTAAAAGTAAAACTTTGCCTAGGTTAAAAAGGTTGTATGCCTTCAATGCTATCGAAAGGTTCTAAGACCTTAATCTTTTATTTAAATACCAGAGTAAGTTATACGTTAACCTATTTCTTAAGGTATTCGTTTACCCTTTTCAGCCTTTAAAGCTTTTTAATTTTAATTATTAAACCTTTTTCTAATTCCTTAAAAATAAATTCCTTGAAAGTAATTACGAGTTATTTATTAATAAATATAATGTTAGAATATTACTTGAAATTTAATAATATTATTAAATGAAAGCTTATAACATATAACGGTTAATTAATTTAACCAACTATTTAAACTTAATCGTACGGTTCATACTAATAATAATGTAGTAAGAAATTAAGTAATATATTCAGGCGATAATTATATCTAATAATAATAAATTATTTAAAGTTATATAAGTGACTAAGTTATATTATAAGCTAATAATCTATTTAAATTATAAAAGAAATAAAGGCATATATTATAAATTAAATCCCCTTAAACCCAGCATATCCAGTTTTATCTATACCGTATAAATGTATAAATATCCTTAACCTTGTTAGATTTCTTCTTATTTATATCGTATAAATGTATAAACGTCCTTGAATTTATTAAATCAATTCTCATATTATCTTTATCTGGAAGTCGGATAATTTTCAAGTCTTATTCCGACCATGCTCCCAAGGCTATAAGGTGTTGGTTTATAACACTACTCGCTAATATAATAAATAAAGGTAAAATTAAACCTTAAAATTAGCATCTTATAACTATAACCTCTTTTTTAGTCCTTATTACGCTTATTTAAAATTCTTTCGTCTTTTAACCTTAATAATTATCATATTAATTACTATAAAAATCTTATTAAAAATCTTATTTTATTAAAGTTAAGTATATCCTGTTTGATAATGTCGTATTTCGCGATTATAAGCAGAGGAAATTGAAACTATTTCGGAAGTACCCTTAAAATTCGCCTAAACAGTTTTAGTACTCCTATAATTTTACGTTTAATAAAGTTCGACACCTAATTTACTCTAACACGTACGGCGACGCGTTAAATTAATAATAAATTCAGTATATCATTATTATACGAAAAACTATATAAAACCGTTCGCATCTTTCAGTTAGGGATTCTGTTAATAATCGATTTCTTTCGATTGATTTTAATTTTCGTATGTTAAAAGTAATATTCGTTCCCGCATATTATCGTAACATCGCGTTTTTAAGTTAAAATATACAACGTTATAAAGAGAACTAAGTTGTTTAAAATTAAGTTTTAAGTTATACTTTTTATCCAAACGATTAGGTTGATTTTCAATATTTTTTACAAACCGTTCCTTAACGTAATTATTTTAAAAAGAAAATGGATAATTAAAGTAAAATAGTTAAAAATTTAAAAGAAAATTGTCCAGCTTGCTTATATACGTATTAAGCTTATGTTGTACGTTAGTTGTTTACTTAAATTATTTAATTTTTAGCTTAATTTAACCCGTTAGTTTAGTTATAGTCCAACTAAGAGTAAAGGCTGAGGATTAATTTTACAACCTTAATATAGGCTATTTCGCCGGGTCCATCCATGTATTTCAAGGTGGCGGTGGATGCCCGTCAATCCACTCCACATGGGTAGTTGGTGGCGTGGATTGCGTTGCTTTGACCTCTGCCTTCGTCTCACTTCATTCCTATGATTAGGGGCTGTGCTCACCATTCCTATTCGAGCAAATGTAAGACTGGGTGGGCATGCTGGGCAACACCGCGTGGTTTTGCAGTGAGCCTAGTGTCAGCTGCCAATTTTCGGCCTTAAAATCTCGCAACACCGCAAGACAGTTCCGCGACAAAGCCCTCGCTCCGTCTCGCATATTCTGTTCAGCTCCCCTGTCATTTTATAAACAACGAATCCAGACTTATTCGCAAACAAGTTGAGTCATACCCCCTGAACGTGCTCGGTTACGATGCCCCAGGGACGTCCAAGTGAAACCGGCGAGCGGCGCAAACGGCAAAATGCTGAAGCACAACGTACATATCGTGAGTATTACCAAACCATATAAACTCATGTCTGTTGTTAAACTAGATACATCCAGGAGCTAAGCAAAAGGAAAGGATCCGCGCCCTCGAGCGGATGGTCGTCTCTGCTATGGCTAGCGGGAATGCGAATACTGCCCTTAACCAACATGCTGGACCAGACACGCAAGAAGTTGTTCGAAGTAAAGAGGCTTCGATCAATTTGCGCCCAAGTGCCAGTGGTGTAAACGTGGGGCCTGCAAATGCCCCGGAATTCTCAATTCTCTTCTCTTTCGCGAATGAGGAACTGGTAAAGTGCCTCCGAGTCATGGCGAGAGAAGGCTTCGGCTTTCGAAATCTTGTGAAGTACGGCTTAATCGGCCTTGGATACGCGATGGAACCGTCCCTCTTCGACCATGCCTTGCTCATCCCAACCAAGCGCTGGATTGAACTGGTCAAATCAAACTATGGTGGTCTCGATATGAAACAAGTCGTGTCATGTGGCGTCAGGATTCTGTCGCAACTGAAAAACCCCCCTGAGTGGCCATCACTGGATTCGTATAAAGCGCCATGCCCGAACCCATCTACGAGGAACATCACGCTGACAACCATGTCAATCATCTCGGCACAGCTGCTCAACATGCAGCATCTCAACATAACACCAGTGCTTATGTTGGATGAAGACGCCCAATCACTGTATTGCCTCTCCAACGTGTGGGATAGCGGAACCGAAGGCGTTCCGAACGACGAAAATGGATCACTACGTCACATCTCACCGGATCTTCGGCCAGTCGTGGCCCAGCGCACCTTACCGCATCATCCGTACATTGACCTTATTCCTTGGCCATCGTTCCGCTCAAATGTCATCCAAGCCACATCTGTAGACCCGCCAACCATTGACGAGGACGACCTCTGCCTCGACCTGTCGAACGGGGGGATTCGATGCTGGGGTTCCACCATGGGTTCTATGCATGGGCGTGGGGAAGGTGTCCCGTGGGACTCGCGTAGCTGGGAGGCGATGCCATGGTTCCTGGAGAAATGGCAGCTCCTTACCGGCGGTGAGGATAGTGAAATTTCCAGAACCAGTGCGTGGTGGAGGTCCATGCAGGGCATGAACTAGTTGCGTCAACCAAATTAGAGAAATAAACTATATAGTGTTTGTCATCAAGTCGGTGTAACTAATAAATTCAGAGTGAAATACTATAATGAAATTTCGAATCGGTTCAAAGTGTGAGAAACTAGATCTTGGTGGTGGGAACGAAGACAGGGTAGTTTAAGAAGGGGAAAAAGCAGTTCTATTTGGAGTTGAGCTCTGTCTGGCCTGGCAAAAAGACCGTAGCAGACTTGTAATAAGATACATTACCTCTACCTAGCACTCGACCTCCCCACTCACTCCCTAAGCATCCCCCGGACTTTCCATTCCATCCAACCAACTATTCTTGACAAATAGCCGCCAAGACAAAGCTCTGCGGTCGGACAAAATCCTCCCGAGATCTTGGCTATAGACTCACAAGTAGAATCCGAGGGGCATCGTCCAAGCAAAACTATACAGCACCTAAAGATACTGCTTAACTTGTTCGGAAACCCAATTGTAGTACTTTCTACAAGTCTGTTCGTCAAATAAGTCTTCCCGGCAGGGTTTAAGGCGTCCGATGGGGGTGACTACGCATTAATCAGAGCTGATCAAGGTTATCATTTAACTTCGCTGAGACGCACCCCAAAGTCCGTAGCTATTCGCCGTGACCTCCGGACTAAGGCCAGCAAATAACTGGGTATACGCGCCCTTCTTTGGCTCAAACCCAAATGTACTCTTAACCGCAGATTAGAAAGATGTACAGGAGGGACAGGCACACAGCAACAACTCACAACAAGGAGCCGTTGCGACACTGGCATGTTACGCTGAAGATCTGTCTTGGCCACACCCGGTTCGAGACTCTGATTTGAACGAGTTAGCGCATGCCAATAGGGACTTTATTAGAACGGCTACTCTACTATGCTGACAATGCCTTCACCAGCCGTTCGTCTTGCATATTCGGCTGCAAGCATCACCATTCCTGCCTTGCTCCTCCTATACTTCATCCACTGGCTCTCGTCCTTCCTCTCGTAGTTCAAATTCGAGAAGTCGATCGGCGGCTTTGGTGCCTCTTTGGCGGCTATGGAAGCCACCCAGGCTACGCGGACCGAATTCTTAGGCGCTGTCTTCGCAGTGGCGGCCATAATCGGGCGCAGGTGCAGCGAGAACGCAAATGAGGCAATGGTGTTGACTCCGAGTTGAAGTTCATAGCCCTGGGCCGTCGTAGAGCCTTCGGCGGGGAGCATGACGCCTGCGTTGTTCCAGAGCACGTCTAAGCGGCTCTCTTTGCTCATAAATTCCTGTGCCGATCTTTTGACGGCTGCGAGATCATTGAGGTCGAGATGCAGATAGACGAGCTCGCCCTTTGAGTTCGGGGACAAGGTTCGAATCTCGTCGATGGCAGCGAGGGCCTTCGTCTCGGATCGGGTAGCGACGTACACTTTGGCATCCCGTTGGTACAGAATTTTGGCAAGTTCTTTACCGAAGCCACTGGAACTACCGGTCACGATGAAGACCTAAATGTTTATTAGCTCTTAAAAATCTCCAAGATGCAAGAAGTAGGTGCACCTTTCCAACCTGACTTGGCAAATTTTTCTCGGTGAGAGTTGGCGCGGGATGGCAGATACTCATGTTGCTCTGTTAGCTTCAATGTCGATCATAATATACTGGGGAATGAGAAGGGAGAAGTGGTTGAAATGCGAGCGTTCAAACAGGCTTTCTGGGATGACCTGGGCCATCATATATAGAAAAGTAAAGCTGCATCCTCATAACGGTTACTATATACAGCCATCTCTAGGCTGCGTGGTATATTGGCCTCAGCCAATGAGAGACTACCTACCTGATATGCGGGAAACGTAAGCAATTTAAGGCTGAGAGTGGGGCGGTAGACCCCCCTGGAACTACTCTGTAACGTAAGCAACACTTAATCCTTGAATATAACTAGCCTACTTAGTTACCTACATATGCGGGAAACGTAAGCAATCTAGAGCTGAAAAGGAGGGTGGACCCTCCTGGAACTCCGAATGCAAGTAACGTAAGCAACATATAGAGACGGAAGGCTACCCTAGGTACTCAACCTTGACATGTCTAAAACACACTCACTCGTGATGCTTCCAGCTTAGTAGAGGACACCTGGGAGTAACGGCTAAGAATTTCTTGCCTCCAAGGCCCCTAGTCGCCTGGCCTATTCTCGGCACTTACTACTGCCGTATTTACGATTCTATGTACCCTGCATATGCATGTTATATTATTTAGTTTCGCTGTGGAAGTATCACGAGTGCTACATGTGGGCCGTATGATCTCTTGTTGGGTGCTGCTCAGCGCTCCGGCGCGTCTCTCCGCCACTCTCGTGGCCTCTAAATACGACCTGAAGAGTGTCTGGGCATCAACATGATCTAAGCCTCCCGAGTCAGCATCTATTCCTTGGGGTGCCAGCATGAGCAAACCACTTACTCTGTGCGTCTTCATTCGACACGAAGACGCGGGGGATGAGAGCTGCTTGCTCGGCGCATAACACCAAGTAAACGTACGCAATGCACCCCAAACCTCTCGCCGTAAGTATATAGGCCACTTTGGGGAAATTCTACGGTCAGCCTCCCCCTTTACGCGTGCAATGATGATGGCCAAGACCTGACTCCCCGAAGATAATGCATTTGCCAAGTTACCTTTCAACTGTGCCCCTGAGCATACATATGTCGTGTTACTATACCAAATTGCTTCAAGGGCGTGCTTAACATCGTCAACTAATGGGCTCCGGCATAGACGCTAGTTTGGTGCTGTCTGCCAGGTTCTCACTCCTGTCACCGACACTTACGGTTTTGTCCTATCTAAATTGTGTAGGTAATCTCCGTCATATTCTCCTCCTCTAGAACATATTCTTATCTCCGTTTTCCATTTTTCTATTTCGTAGTTCTGGGTCATCAATGAGTGGGGCACGCATGAATCATATCTTCATTATGCCCACGACATGGAGGCAGAGAGTAAATTCAGAAAGGACAATCACACGGAACGCAAGCTGGCCATTCATATCAACATGTCTTCAACAGTAGAATTTCAAAGGTGTAAGACGTGGTACCCCTCTAGTCTCCGGCAATGAGGTTAGTCTTAGCATGAACACTAGAATTGCAGCCTCCCTGCCGCGTCCGTCGTTGTTTTCTTTTAGAAAAAGCCTGCTCGTTGCCCCATTAATACACCCCTGGAAACACCGCCCACATACAACTTTCCGTTTTGGGTTTCTGTAGTGTTGCTCAGCCTCTTATGCTTGGCACAACTCTACACTTCTGATGGAGGAAGGTTACGCAAGTAATCTTCAAGAGATAATAATCTTAAAGCAGGTAGACTCCGACTGAAAACAAGCAAACACCAGGGAATGATCCTAACCCGGTACGGATGGGCACGGAATATACCACTATGAGCTGACGTGGGAATAGTCTATACACGTAGAATGTCCGGCCTTAGCTAGAAAGCCCAGGCTCATGGCTTTGCTTGTCAAGGAGATAGAAGAGTAAGGAGACATGTGCGCTAGAGTGACCCTTTGATGTTTGCCACAGAGTGGATTGCATATATAAGACGAAGCCGTACCTTCAACAGTCACCGAGTGTTCGATTCATCTCTATCCTCGCTCCAGACAGAATCATTCACTATAAACCCTCTTTTGATAGCATAATCTCTATCAGTTTGTGCATCAATTCTCATAGGCGACTACACGTTGTCACTCACGGGAGTCTATCAAGATGATGCATCGTCTCTTCAAGTCCCCCCTGGTTCTGGCCGCCTTGCGGGCTCTCGTAGCAGCTGCTCCTACGCAAGGCAACGAATATGAATACGTCGTTGTTGGTTCGGGAGCAGGTGGAGGAACCGTAGCGTATGCCCAATCCCCAAGAAGTCCACAGAGTCTTCCCAGAAATTTTACTAACGCAAAAACAATATAGAGCTAGCCTGGCCCGAAAGGGACATTCGGTATTTCTGATCGAGGCAGGAGGCGACCACGGCACCGAGCCCTTGCAGACAATGCCATTCAGGTACGTGTCAAATATTCCGCGTCTCAGGGGAGGCTGCTGTCCTAGTTATCGCACTCTCAAGTTCTGAGACTGACAAGCTTTAAAGGTCGGGTAATGCCGCCGAGGATGAGACAATGTCCTGGCAGTTCTTTATCAGGCACTCTCGGAATGAAACTCAGAACCGTAGGGATTCAAAATTCACCTACCGTCTGCCTGATGGCTCGTTGTACTACGGCCTCGTCCCTCCCGAGGGTGCGGAACCGTACGTGTGTTCTTCCCTTGGTGGCGGGGGGGGGGGGGGGGGGGGGGGGGGGGGGGGGGGGGGGGGGGGGGGGGGGGGGGGGGGGGGGGGGGGGGGGGGGGGGGGGGGGGGGGGGGGGGGGGG
>QJNU01000877.1:0-25022 GCA_004154915.1 Monosporascus ibericus
TTTTTTTTTTTTTTTTTTTTTTTTTTTTTTTTTTTTTTTTCATCAAGTAATTTTATTATAAGTCTATTAATAATTACGTTTTTCAAAATTTAAAACGCGTTTTTTGTATCTTTTAAAAGCTTAAATTCCTTACTTACGTACTTTTTAGTAATAAGTTTCGTTAATGGTTTAATTATATTACCGTATTTTTTAATTAAGTTTTATACGTAATCCGTAAATCTTAAGATTTGTCGGATGTCGGTAATTATCGCTTTGTTAAGGATAGGCTAATCCTTAATTACTTTCATTTTAAAACGTTAAATTTAAAGTTAACCGGGGGTAAATATATATCTTAAAAAGTTTAATTTCTGCGTATGCCATACGTTTTTAGCTGGGTTAACTCGGATGTTCGCCTTATTTAAAGTTTGAAATATTTAAGTTACATATTATTTATGCTTTTTTAAATTTTTGGAATAAATGAGAATGTCGTCGAGGTAAACAAATACGAACTTATTCAGATATTTTCGTAAGGTAATTATAATTAAACATTAAAAGCTGATAAAAGCATTAATAAGTTTTATAAGTATTATTCGGTACTCGTAAAATCCGTATATCGTTTTAAATACCGTTTTCCACTTTTTTCTTTTAACTATTTTAATACGGTAATAACCGTTTCGAAAATTAAGTACAGTAAATTATTTAACTTTGCTGGCGTTTTTTTTTTTTTAAAGTATTTATAAAGGTTAAAAGGTATCCATTTTTAATCGTAATATTATTTAACTATTTATAATCGAGAACTTTTCTAAAAACTAGCTTTTCGTCTTCGTCGATCTTTTACTTTCCGTCCTTGGTTTTTGGTACCATAAAAACGGGATATCTAATAGAAAAGTTAAAGGGTTAAAGATATTCTTTTTTTAAATCGAATTAAATGATTTTTCATAAAGTTTTTAACTTTTTAAGGTTTATGTAGTAAATTTTGTAAAGTTTAGGATAATATCCTTCCTTAATAGGTATTCGGTAATCCTATTAACTATATAATAATAATTCGTGGTTTTTTTTTTATCCTTAAATAGTTTTTTAAATCCTCGATATTTAGGTAGTACTGTTCCAGCTTAGTTTGGCACCTATACCTCTCTAATAACATAACAAATTTCCTGCTCGTACTTTTCGGGTAATTTCTTGTTATCTTCTTAAGAAAGTATTGAATATTTCCAGTTTATATATAAATTGCTGGTTTTAAGCTACGGCATTCCTAGGATGATATTATATCCGGAAATGTCGGCAATATCTAACGAAATTCGTTTTTGGTATTCTTAAATTTAAACGGAAAGTTTTTCCGTTTTTCGTAAAATTCGTCCGTTTTCATATTTGGATAAGCTTCCGTTTACTATACGTAACTTGTAAAACTTTAACTTATACTTTTAAGGAACTTAATAATTTTTTGCCGTTATGGGAAAGATAAAGTTACTTTCGGCTTTCGAATCCATTATAGCTTTAAATGTGCTATTTTTATATTAAAGTGAAATTTTAATTTGATTACGTAACTCTTTCACTGCCTTACATAAGGTTTTATAAGTTAAGGCTTTTCGATCCCTTACTTTCGAAGATTTTTAACGTTTTTTAACTTATGATGGTATCTAGCCTAAGAAAATCTCTATTCGCGTACTTTTCGAACAGCATATTTGGTATATTAATCGTTTTTGTATTTAAATTACGTTTTTTTGCCATATTTTCATTTAAACATAATTATTTCTTTCGGGTTTAATTCTTAATTTTGCATTTTTCGAATTATATAATCAGAAATATAGGCCTCCGAAAAAAATATTCCCATATTTAAAAGTTCGTATTAAATGTAAAATATCGGGAAATAACATAAGTATCCTTATAATATGGCTTTTTGATTTTGTTTTAATTCGGGATGTAGGTAGCAAGATTTAGGATATTTTGGTTATCGGAAAGTTTTTATATATCTGCATTCGTTATTTGGTTCGGTAAGTATCCTTTCGTTCTATCCGGGTTAAAAGTTATTGTTTCTTTTTTCTTTTTTTTGCTTTAAAATAAATAAGATAATCGTCAAGGTAATAAGCGATAAAGTGTAATAATTTATATTAGCTTGCCCGGGGTTTGATATATACTGTATATTCGGGGGATTCGCAAAATTCCGGAAATAACTATCCGTAATTATTGGCGTTAAATCGAAATTAACCGTTTTCGTTATACATCTTATACCGAAAGGTATTAAGATAATAAAAATATCTTAGCTTTATAACTATCTTAGAAGCCGTTTATCCGGGGTAATATTAGCAGGCTTTAACCTTAAAATCCTGGCAAATGGAATAATCTTCGTACTTTGAAATGTCATTCTGGATTTAAGTAATGATAGTAATAGTAAATTCTGGCTAAAAAGAAATCAAGCTAACTTTATTCTTTTTCTTTTCTGCCTTACTATCAGTTTCTTATTTAACCGTTTTGGTTTTCTTTTGGAGTTAAAAAATCCCTTCCTTTTTAAAGTTCCTTTTAGCGGAAAAACGGCATTTGTTTTTAAAATATCCTTTTTTGCCATAATTAAAACATTTTATATTAAATTTATTTTTTAAGGTTCCTTCGAAACGATATTTACTTCCTTTTAAAACTTACCTTTATTTTTTTTAGCTCGGTTATTAAAATATTTATCGTTATTTCGTTTATTGGTTTTTTCTTTTTCGAAATACCGGTTAAAAGTACGTTAATTAATAATAATTACTTTATTAATATATTCTTTAAAGGATTTTATTTTAGGTATTATATATATTTTATTCTTAACTTAAGGTTTTAAGTTATCGTAAAAAGGATAAAATAATAAGTTTTCGGGTAAATTAGAAATTACGGCTAAACGGTTAAATTTTATCGTAAATCTTGTAATAAATTTAATTTAATAAAAAAAGTATAATTATTTTATTACGTATTATTTTTTATTTAAATCTTTAAATATAATTCGTATTCGGTTTTCGAAATATCGGTAATCGTTAAAAATATAATTAATAATATTTAAAAAGATTTTAAGGTAATTTTTTAAATAATCCTTTATAATAAGTTCGAACTATAAAAAGATTTGTCCAGTAAGTAACTGGAAAATGGCTATTTCCTTTTAATAATTTTCCGTTAAAAAACTTTAATAAAATTTAAAATAAGTTCTAGCTTAAATAAAAGAATTTTCCATATTTATAATTCCATCATAAAGCTTTAAGGTAATTAGCTTATAACCTTTAATTTCTGGCATTCCGTAATAACTAAAAGGTGGGATAATAGCTTCGCGGTACCGATTAGGGCCGAACAATAAGGGTATTAAGGTTCTTTCTTTTATTCCTCGCATAAGTTAAGCCATCCTTTTTCTGGGGGGTTAGGGTTTCTTTTTTTTATCCTTCTTTAAGGCTTGGATTTTACGTAACAGGATTTCCATTTTCTTTTTAAGGAAAAGCTCTTTTTCCTTTCCCTTTAAACCCTAAAGTTCCTGGACCTCTGGTTCCTCTTCCTCTTCCGAATCTCCCTAAACCTCGATTATGTCCTTTAAAGCCGGAGTTAAATGCTAGGTTTAGGAAGAAAAAGTATATCCCTTACCTCGGGTTATAAAAGGCATGATATAATTAATTAATTAAAGAATTTCTTCGATAAAGAGTAAATTATTTAATCTGGTTATTAATCCCTTATTAGCTTATAACGGAGATCGGGTGTACTATTTGTCTTTTAAACGTCGTTCTATAATATCGTCTTTATTAAGTTTAAGAAAGCTTATGCCCAACTAGGCTTGAAATTATCCGTCGGCTATTAATCAAAAAGCTATCAAAATGTAACGAACTTATTATATATCCACCTGGAAGTATAAACAATATCCGAAATGGGATCTTGATTTACAGGTAATAATAAAGCGAAGGATGATTTACTAAAGGTTTTGTTCGTTAAAAAGATTTAAGAACTTTTCCCTTAATTAAAAAAGGATATAATTGCCTTTAGTCGAAAGCTTAGATTAATAGCTGAGGAATAAAACTAAGTAAGTGCTATTTACAGAGAAGACCGGTTCGTTATATATCCAATTATCTTTCAATAAGTGTGTCGTAGATCTATATAATCTATGTGATCTAGTCCCAGATCACTTAAATTACCTAAATTACTTCAGGGCCAAGCCCCTTTGGCCGAGCTTTAACCGTAGCGTACTCCCGCGTTAGGCCACAAAGGTAAGTCCTTAAGGCGAGAACACTTGTTCTTGTAACAATTATTTGTTTTTTAAACGTCGTTTTGTAATATCGTCTTTATTAAGTTTAGGAAAGCTTATATCCGATTAAGCCTTAAATTATTCGTTGGTTATTAATTAAGGAATTATCAAAATGTAACGAACTTGTTATATATCCACCTGGAAGTATAAGTAGTATCCGAAATGGGGTTTTGATTTGCAGGTAATAATAGGGCGAGGAATAATTTACTAAGGTTTTTATTTGTTAAAAAGATTTAAAGACTTTTTTTATAGTAAAAAACGGCTGCTTTTGGTTATAGGCTTAGATTGATAGCTAAGGAGCGAAATTAAGTAGGTGTTATTTATATAGGAAACCGGTTCGTTATATATTTAATTATCTTTTAATAAGTGTGTAGTAGATTTATGTGATTTATATGATTTAGCCCAGATTACCTAGATTACCTAGAATAATTAGATCACTTTAAGGCCAAGTCCTCCATGTCCGAAGTTTAACCGCAACAGAACCGCGCTAAGCCTTAAAGGTTGGTCTCCTCGAGACGGGAACCCCTGTTCCTGTAACAATTACTAGGTAGTTGATAAAGGGGGTTAAGGGGGTCCCTTGGCCGAGGGCTTGGTGGAGTTGGGCTTGCGAGCCTTTAGATACTTAGTTTTATATATAGAAACTACTAGGAAACGCAAGTACCTCCCGAGAGCCATAGGACGACCTTGAAGATCCCATCAGTCGCCATCTATATATATTTATATAGTAGTGGATGGACTTCCGCCTACTCTACAGGGTGGGTTGGTACAGTGAATTGCGTTGCTTCGACCCTGATTGTGTTGACCCTAGTTACAAGAGGAACCAGTATTCTAGAGTGAAAGATGGAATACAGAGCCCTACAGGTAGTTCGAAGGATATGTCATAAAAGCGACGCCGCTATTGCATTGCTAGCAATAGCGTTATATATGTCAATTCTTTTACTGTGACAGGATAATAGTGCATTGGACAACATCAATAACCTGCCCTTCTTTTAACGAGTGTTAAGCCCTTTACGAGATCCATGTGTATAGTCAACCGCCAATGGCTCACTAGAACCTAGATAGGGGGCACCCACACCTCCTCACACTGGTTGCCTTCCATGTCTAGGAGATCAATAGATACCTAATGAGGCTACTCTGTGAGATTAAATGAGGCTATCCGAGAGTATTTGGTACGATCAAAGGTGCAGGGTAGACTTAAGCAGGAGCAGGAATTCTCGGGCGATGTTGCAGCAGAGATAAGAAGTGAAAACAAATTCGAGAATATCGCTACATATTATTCGTTAGCCATATATTAAGGTAACTAGCTAACCAGTCAGGCTATATTGGAGATATGGGTATATTTATAATTATACCGTATTGAGAATTCCTCCTGTAATCGATAGAACCTCATAGCTGTTCAGGTGCATGGGCCGTGAGGAGTGCAATTGGATGATTGAGAAAATCTGAGGAGAAGTGGACTACCGCACGGCGAGAAGCGTATAATGCGAGTTTGTGGGGCTTGGATTGGGGAAGGGGGAATTACAGGCAGCAACGCATTGAACGCTCTTTCGTCTAAAGCCGGGGTCGACGGTACTCCAGCAGGCCGCTCTAGATGCGCGACTCCCGAGGCCAGACTCCAGGGCTCCTATCATCATGTAAGGTGCTGAAGCCGAGCCATGGCTCTACTCTGGTCCACTTCTCAGCCGCCGCTATGTAGTAAGATCATCAACAAAAGTGATAAGAAGTAACACATGTCAACCAAAGGGTACGAAATAGCGTGCAGAAGGATGGGGTTCTCCGTTTCCAAACTGCAAAGACAGCAACCAAGAAGGGGGGCGAGGGAATAAAAAACATACAACACCAGGGATTCGCTGGTCGTCACCGACCCAACTACTAATCTGGCCCTACGCGGCTTATCTAGGGGAGAGCGGACGGGATCCCGAGTTTTCCACGTGGTATGGTCGTATGTGCTGGAAATTCATATTGTTAGGATTCATATGCTCTTCTTGAGAATAGGGTTCGCCGCCCGCCTCCTATTTTCGCATGGATGTGCACAATTCATACGACTTATTTCGTAGGCAGTCAAAATACCTTGTGATAATTGTCGGGAGATAAGATTCCCATGTGTGCCGTGTTTATTATCCCCCCTGTTTTTATTTGCTATGCTTTACCGCTACGTCCATCGCTAGAAATGGAACAGGTGTGTACAGAATCACGACATATCCTTAGAGGACTACAATCCTTCATTAAATGCATAATTTAAGTCTAAACATATTTACATATGAGAGTGATTTACCAATGTTGAAATATTTATTGGCATAGCAGATGTGTGTGTGATTGGGACGCCCTTAATGAAGATGACCAAGATGGGCTGCTTCGGCGCTCGGTGAGTACCGTGCTGTGTCTGGTTCCGGTATGGACATACGGAGAGGTTCCTATCCAAGCCATTGGAAGATTCGAAATCTGCCCTCGGGACTGAACTTCCCTGGAGAGGCTGCGGTCGTCATACTGTGAGAGGCTTCTACAATAATACCCATGGTAATAACCTATGTAGCCGCTCTCTTCCGTATTGACGGGCCCAACCCCGGGCCGTAGACAGTTGAAAGTGGATCTCGAGCCATCCCCCAGCCCGACCAATTGCGACGTCGCTTCTCCCCAACAACCCGAATGCCCGAGATGTGGCTGGAGCAGATCCCACCTTTTCGCCATAAATACACAAAGGGAGAGCACAAGCCACATTCCACCATCCTTATCAGGGCTTAGTGGGCTTTGCGCCCCAAAAAAAGTCAATTTTTAGTCGGGAGCGGGAAGCTTCCACCGACCATCTCCTGATCCCGATCCTCATCCCACCATTCTCTAAAAAACATTCCCATACATATCGTAGGATTCCCAAGTCAATCCGCAGCGGCTTTCTTCTCTTGTTCCTTTGGTCGGGATCGTATACGCATCTACATAATTAACCTTTCAAGATGATGCCCGTAAGAGCTATCTTTGCTGCCGGTCAACGCCGGGCTTTCTCTGCCTCGGCCAGGAACGTAAGTCGCTCAGTTAGCTCCAGTTTTCGAAATCGAAGCTATTTCGAGATCCGTGCTCTCATCTCCGCCAATAGCATCACGAAGACACACGCGGGAAACTAACAATCATGTCTTGCAGCTCTCCAAGGTCACCGTCCTCGGTGCTGCTGGTGGTATCGGTCAGCCTCTTTCTCTGCTTCTCAAGCTGAACCCCAGAGTTTCCGAGCTTGCTCTGTACGATATCCGTGGCGGACCTGGTAGGTTGGAGTTTTCTATTTTACGCCCGTATCACCGTCGCGGCGGCACTTCCTTTGGCAATCAACAAGCCTCTGGACTGCTTTGCCGTCCATTGCGCAATCAGCCCAATCGACTTGGGTGTGCTCATACGCTGATGCAATAATTACCGCATATAGGTGTCGCGGCTGATATCTCTCACATCAACACCAAGAGCAGTGTCAAGGGCTACGACCCGACGCCCACTGGGCTGGCTAACGCCCTGAAGGGCAGTGATGTCGTCGTGATCCCCGCCGGTGTGCCCCGCAAGCCCGGCATGACCCGAGATGACCTCTTCAACACCAACGCTTCCATCGTCCGTGACCTGGCCAAGGCCGCCGCCGAGTCTTGCCCAGAGGCCAACCTCCTCATCATCTCCAACCCCGTCAACTCCACCGTCCCTATCGTCTCTGAGGTTTTCAAGGCCCGTGGGGTCTACAACCCCAAGCGCCTGTTCGGTGTCACCACCCTCGACGTCGTCCGCGCCAGCCGCTTCGTCAGCGAACTCAAGGGCACCGACCCCAAGGACGAGAACATCACCGTCGTCGGTGGACACTCCGGTGTCACTATCGTCCCTCTTTTCAGCCAGAGCAACCACCCCGACCTGAGCTCCAACGCCGAACTCGTCAACCGTGTCCAGTTCGGTGGTGACGAGGTCGTCAAGGCCAAGGACGGGGCTGGTTCCGCTACCCTGTCCATGGCTCAGGCCGGCGCCCGCTTTGCCGACTCCGTCCTCCGTGCCGCCCAGGGCGAGAAGGGTGTTGTCGAGCCTACCTTCGTCGACAGCCCTCTGTACAAGGACCAGGGTATCGAGTTCTTCGCCTCCAAGGTCGAGCTCGGCCCCAACGGTGTCGAGAAGATCCTGCCCGTCGGCGAGATCGACGCCAACGAGCAAAAGCTTCTGGAGGCCTGCCTGGGCGACCTCAAGAAGAACATCGAGAAGGGTGTCGCCTTCGTCGCCGCCAACCCTCCTAAATAAGCGCCTCCGATCTTGGGGGTGCGATTAGGGGACTAATACCGTTGGCGAAACGTGAAGGCGAGGAGGGAGGAGAATAAGTGTCGGCTGCTGATTGACTTGGATTGAGAAAAGCAAATGAAGTTGGCCTTCTGGCGTTGAACCAGAGGGCTCTTACGGAACCGGCTTGGATTTTCTCCGTCTGCTGCTTTGCTGTCGGGTGGGAAACGGGTCGTACATAGACTATATTTCTTACTGTAGGCATACATAGCATGCGAAGTGTAAGATACTGAGTTCACAGATAAATGATACCTCTTTCTCGTGCGTTGATTCCTATGAATATTTTGATGTAGGACTGTATTATATAGCGCATTGATAAAACTAGTAGCCGTATGCCCGTTGCCTCCCACACGCCTCCCTGATAAATCGTACAAGTTCTCTCGACTCCCCACCGACCATCGAGCGCTACCTCTGCTACTGGCCGCTCGTGTTCCGCCGGTTCCGCCCCATGTTGTCGGGTCTCCCCATGATGGCCTCGAGCGCCCTCGTCAGCCCCGCCTCGTCGTACCGCAGCGTCCCGTCTACCCGCCGCCCGTACACCCGGATGCACTCGACGCCCAGTCGGCCCAGTTCCTCCCGGTCCACCCGCGGCGCGCCCTCGCCATCCAGGTAGATCAGGTGCGTCACGTAACGCCGTACCTGCTCCGCTTCCGCCGACCATGTCTGCAACTGTGATGCTGGCGGTGGCCATAACCCGGACCCCGATGCTGATCCTGGCATCTTCTGGTCGTTCTGGATTGCCGGTGCCGTGGCTGTGACTGTTGTGGAGGGGGTGGAGGTGGTGGGGTTAGTCGGGTTCGAGTCGGGGGCCGTGCTGGTGGTTTCTGATGTGGTATTAGAATTCGATAACGACGACGTTGTGTTCTTATTGCTACTGTAGACCAACGAATCCGCCGCCACGGGCCCCTTTACTGGGCCCTGCACGCCCTGCGAGCCGGCGCCGCGCACGATGGCGCGCACGAAGTCCGCAGCCGTATACGGGTTGCCGCTGGGGCCCGTCTCGCGGTCGATGCTGCTGTTGAGGATGAGGACCTTGTGTTTCGGACCTCCGCTTCCGTTCGCGTTACCGTTACCGACGTTCCCGTTGTTGTGCACCCCCGCTATGGCGTCCCCGACCCCGCGCAGGATCAGGCTCGGCATCAGCGACGTGTACAGCGATCCGATGCTGTAGACGACGGCGCCGGCCCCGCGGATCGCCGCGAGCACCTTCGGGTTTGGCACGGGCCGGATCTCGTGCCCGTACGGGTTGATGTACCAGATGCGGTCGATGCGGGCGGGCAGGTCATCGTCGTCGTCGTCGTGCTCGTCTTTTCCTGCTTCTCCTCCCGCGTTCTTGGTGGCGCCACCGCCGCCACCACCGCCGCCCTTGGAGAACTCGATGTACGGCTTCCGCAGCGATGGCAGAGACCCCGGCAGCGTGGCGTCCTCGATGAGGTCGTGCGCCGCCGTCTCCGTCTCGAGCGGCGTCATGGTCCCCGAGGCCGTGTCGGTCAGGGCCGGCAGCAGCAGCCGGCCCTCCGCGTCCTGGTCAGGGTCGGAGGCGGCGGCGACGCCGGACGCCGGGAGAGACGTCGGCGCCGACGGGTGCGAGATGGCGTTCTGCCCCGTTATCACCGTGCCGTCTGCCAGCCCCGCGCTGATGTGGTGCGTGAAGTTGCTGTTGATGACCGGCAGCGCCGACACCGTTGACGGAATCGAGCAGATGCTGCTTAGTAGGTAGATGCCGGATTCCAGGGAGCCGGTGAAGACACGGGCACTGTGTAGCAGTATTCGTCAGTAAGTTGATGGGTGGCTTGATGTGGTTGCTATGAAGCACTTCTCTCCTTTGACGAAGTAGGTCCAGGCGATGCACACCCCCCAAGCCATTTCATTATCCGCCCGCACTGACTCCCAGCCTAGAAAGAAGAAGGGCAGCAAACCAACCAACAGACGAAGGCACCGACCAAACTAAACCACCAGCAAAGGACATAAAAGCAAAAACCAAGAAAGGAAAAAAGAACTCACCCAGTCAAGAACAAGTTCCCGATGCTCGCCTTAGCAAAGTTGAAGGTTGAGCTGGGGCGCGCGCGTTTGACGATCTCGAGGTTGGCAAGGTTGAGAACGGAGCGAACAAGCTCGCGTTTCTCGCTGGAAACGTCACGCCAAAGCACACGGTCGCGGCCTTCGACCACATCGAGCCACTCGACGCGCGCCCGCTCCCGGTCCGACGGCAGCCGGTGGTTGAACAGCTCCCGCAGCGCCCGCTGCTCCGGGTCCGTGTCCGAGCCCGGGATCAGCCGGACGAGGCGGCCTTTTCCCATGCGGTCTTGGTTAGCTTGGCTAGTTTCGGGGTTACTGGATTAAAACAGGGGAAGGGGGTGGCGACTTACTGCGTACGTCTCCTATGCCTGTTACCTCGTTAGAAACGACGTTAGCATCTCCTATCTCCCCATTGTCAAACAACACAGTCTAGTTCCCTCCCATTCCTAAATCCGCCATCCATCCGCAGGCTATCGCATACATAGGTACTCCGAGCGTCCGCTGCCATAAGGCCAAAGGATAAAAGACGACACGAACCGCCCCAACCCACTCACTACTCAGAAAGAATGAAACGAGAGGAAAGACGCAAAAACGCACCCGGCCCGCCAAAGACGCGGATCAGCTCCGACGAGCTGCCGCCGTTGTCGCTGATGGGTATGACGTAGCTGAGGGAGCAACCGCGCTGCCCGCGGATGCGCTCGAACACGTCGACGAGGCTGTTGGTCGCCGTGCCGCCGCCGAAGACCACGATGCCGCCGTTGTTGCCTCTCGGAGGGGGTGATGCTCTCGACGTCTCTGTCATGTCTTTTGTCTAAATTCTACTTCTGCTGATTTATTTGCGAAAACAGAGAAATTGTTGAGTAGCCAGATAGAAAGGGTCGCTGGTATTCTGGTTTTCGATGTTAGTCGTCTGCTGCTCTGCTCCGGAGGAGGGAGTTGGCCAAGGGAGGCGCACCCGAATGAGCGGAAAATTCGCTAGAAACAGCACCAATCTCGACAGAAGGCAGTATCAACTCAGGAACGAACGACTACTTCTAGTCTCAAAAGGAACGAACGAAAATCGACTTCTGTGAACTATCTTCATAAATCCGTCAGAGACACAGACAGACAGCCAACGGCGCATCTCTTATACCATGACCAACCGAGTTCCAAGCCGGCACCCACTCGACGATAGCCAAGGAATCCGATTGCCGTATGGGTTAACTTCGGATATACGCCAGTCGTTCGCCCAGTCTTGGCTCGGCCGGCTCCTCTTTACGAACGACAACGCAACAAATAAACGCGAGCTGCGACCCGGAAAACGGGAAACGAGAAACGTGGTCTCGAGCTGACGAATAACGAATGAGGCGCAGCAGCCCCTGAACTCTATCCGATGTTATTACGGTAAGTAGGGACAAACCTCGGATTTTGATTGATTGATGGTGCATTGAGTCATCCTTTTCTGGGGCTACAAAAAGGACAGGTTGCACGTAGGCAAATACGTACACAGATAGGCAATTACTCTCGCATGAAACACAGCAAATGACTCGCTCCGGTAGAGAGAAAGACACGTTGCCGAATGCTAGGAACCCCCGAGGAATGAATGGGATTCAGACCGGAAATGACCCGAGGCCATGTAAGCTCGTATCGTCACCACATTATGCTCGGGGGATTTTAAGGAGAGTGCGCACACAGGCAGTACGTTTCAGAGGGAGTCACGGAGACGGACATCACAATTGATGTCGTGTTGCCCCATTTGGGTTCTGCAGGCGCCTGAGAGGAGCGCTCGGATTTGGTAGGTAAGATAGTCTAGAATAGCCTCTATGCCAACCAGATTCAAATAACCTTCACGGCATATCTCGCTGCCACCATGCAGACCTCTTCAGTATCCGGTGCGCCTCCCGACAGTTCAGGTCGTCTAATGCTTTTTAATCGTATTCTTACAGAGGCCTCTCTATCATACGCCGACCCCCGACCTAGTTCAACGGGCCCAAGGTCAACGACATGTCGTCGGGTGCACAAAGCAGAACCACAACCTGTCTACCGCGCCGCGGCGACCTGTCCTTGACCCTGGCCTTGTTGAACATTCACACCCCTCGACTCGGCCCAGGCCCTGACCTTCTCTCTCCGCTCCTCGACCTTGCGCTCGAACTCGGCGACCTTCTCGAGCCTCTTGCGCTCCTCCTCCTCCTCCTTCCGCTTCTGTTCGGCCTCCTTGCGGATCCTCTCCCGCTCGTCCTGCTCCGGGCGTCTGATCGCGATATCCCGCGGTCTGAAGTCGCTGAACAGGGCCTTCAGGAGGCGCTCGATGGCCCAGCAACCGACGTAGTCGAGGACCATGGTAATTGTCATGATCGTCTTGAACTCATCGGAGAACTTGACGAGGCTCATCTTCTCGTTGATCTCGGGGATAAACTCCGTCGAGCACGCGAAGGCTATTCCAGTCACTCCGATTATGCCATAGAACATGCCCTTGTTCTCCGAAAGGGACTCTCGGAAGGGCCGTCCTTGGTAGTTGACGGCGAACGTCGAGATCTGTTGGATCAGTTGTAATAGGTAAACAGCGCTATTGAGTAGCGAGGGAGAGAACTCGGCTTCGAGATCGATGTCCTCGGGCCTCCTAAGATCTGCGTTAGCTTTTATGTCCTATTTGAAGTCAGTGATGTGCGAATGAACGACTTACGGCTCCAGCCTATCGCAAAGTCGGGCAATGTATATGAGCGTCACGATGTGGACAGCAAACTGGCCAAGGATCGAACCGATGATGTAGAAGTTGAAGATGTTGGGCTGAGGTCGCTCCTTCGACAGGCCTTCGACGGATCTCGCACGAGAGATGGAGAGGAAGCACACACTCATGAGCATACCGCTGATGGTGATCTGCGTGTCGCCGAATTTAATGCCTTCGAGATATAAGACACTAAGACTGTAGGCGCTGATCAGGCAGTTAAGAGCAAGGATCTTGTACATCTGTATAGTAGCGACAAGCGTGCAACGGCCTTGGCGGATGATGTTCGGCACGGCAATGACGTTTCGCAGCTTGCTGGTGAAAGGCGCAGCAACTGACGCATCACCGAGCTTGAGAGTTGGGGGCTCATCATCGCCGAGATCCTGCTCCATCATTGCGCTGGTCATCTTGTCGGCAAACCCGGTGGCCTTCTTGGCAGCTTCCTGCTGTTTCGCCTTCCTAGGGTCGTTATTAACCGGTTGTTGAGCCGCGGGGGTCGCGACTGCCATTAGGTCATGGCCGTAGATCTTGGCGAGTTCTTCAACTGTGACGCCCTTCTTCTGTGCCTCACGAGCCATCGCCTTCAGATAGTTGGGGTTAGAAGGGCCGGGAGGATAGAGATGAGCAATCAATATAGGAACAGGCGGCGCGGGCTGGTTGAATCGCTTCATGAGATCAACTTGCTTCTGGTAGAGCTCCTTCATCTTCGTATTGCGAGAATGCTCAGCGATCCTGGTCAGATCATCCGGCGTGCCGTTGAGAAGCGCGATACCGATATGGGCCTGCTTCAACGCGCCAACGTCGTTGGTGCCATCGCCAGCCATCAGAGTGTAGTATCCCATATCCTTGAGCCCAAGCAGAATTTCTTCTTTTTGCTTTGGTGAGACGCGAGCATAGACCCAGGTGTATCGCAGGAGTGAATTCCAGGCAGAGGGATTGCCCTTGAACTGAGCCAGCGCATATCCGGTGACACAAATATCTTTCGACTTGAGTATCTCCGGATCAATGGGTTTGGTGGGGTCGACAAGAATGTTAGTCTTGTCATCCACGCTGCGCCACACGAGCTTCCGCCCTCCTTCATCTTTCTCAGGGGCGTCGAGGATGAGAACGTCGCGGTCTACTATCTCCACTTCTCGGGCTACATGCACGGCGGTGAGGGGGTTATCGCCGGTGATCATGACAACGCGATGACTGCTCTCGTTAAGCATTCGTACCGCCTGCTTTGCATCATCCTTAAGAGGACATTGAAGAACCAGGAAGCCAGCGAAAGTAAGATCCGCCTCCACTTTCTCGCGCTTCAAATCGTTGATCTTGCCGGATCCCAGTTCGTTGTCGGTGGTGAGTTGCTTATAGGCCAAGGCGAGCACACGGGATCCCCGTCGCGTAAAGTACTTGTAGGTTTCCTCGTAGTCTTGGGGAATCGAGACGAGCATGTTCATGATGGTTTCAGGTGCACCCTTCACACCGACGAACGTACCACGCATCTTGTCGCCGGTTTTCGGGTTCACAGCATTCACACTCGCAACGGAGCTCTGACGTTTCAAGGCTGACGAGAATTGGAACCGTCGCTTGACCTGAACAGTGCCAGCAGTCCCACCAGCAGCTGCCACCGAAGGCTTAGCTGACAATGTGTCGTTCCTGCCAAGAGTCCAACCCAGGGCAGTCAGGGTCGCTTTCTCCATAGGGTCACCAACGACATCACCTTCATCCAGTTTGACGAGAGCGTGAGCTGTCGCCAAGACAAGGGTCGTCTCCATACCAGCTTCCAGGACAGGGGTCATGCGGCTATGAGCGCCACTGGCGTCCTTTGGCGTATCTGTGCCGGAATGACCGAGACCAAGTCCGGCAATGCCTTCAACGACAAGATCCTCGCCCGTCAACGTACCGGTTTTATCGAAACAGGCGACGTCGATGCGTCCAGCAAACGGGATGCGGAAAGGCTCCGTGCAGAAAATAGCCAACTTGGCCAAGGCCGCAAGACTGGTGTTGACAGCTAGACTAAGCTCCATAGGCAGCTCAGGGGGCACGACACTCGTGACGATCAGGACGCAGTCCAAAAGAAGCTTGGATCTCTTCCGGTCTTTCTTGACACCCTCGTCCCAAACGTACCAAGAGGCGGCCAATGCGAAAATGAGTAGGAACAGGATGAAGAACAGGGCTTCGGCGTTGTTCGCCGAGACTCGTTCTGTCGAGTAAATCATAGTTCGTACCAGACTACCCTGTGAGGTTTCGAACCCGGTCTTTATGACGATAGCCATGGCGCCATTATCGGGGGGTGCGGGGACACCAGAAGCAAGCTTCGGCTTCTCTTCGTCGGGGTTACCATGAGTAACTTGGAGTACCTTGGTTCCACCCCAGAGGAAGGCGTTCTTGTCGAGACCCTCGGGATCAAGGCGCACCTCGCCGGGACGTAATCGGATGGAGTCTTTCAGCAGCGGCGTACTCTCGCCAGAAAGCATAGCCTCGTTGACAATGGCAGTACCCTCAACCAGGAGCATATCGCAGGCGACACCACTATCCTCCTTGGTGCGTCCGACAGACACAAGGTCGCCGGGAAGAAGCTTGTCGCTCTGTATACCGGTCCACTTGCCCAATCGGTAGACCAACACATCGTAGGGCTTGATGCTCATGCCGCGAAACTCGTTCAAGGTGCGCTGTCGCTGCCAGACCACAGTGCTCTCGAAAGCAACGAGCATAAAAAGGGTGAACAGGGAGTAGTACCAGTACTCGTCCAACATCCACAGACCGACACAGAAGATCTGAAAGACGAAGAAAGGGGCGACGGCATGTTCCTTGAAGAGTTCGGTAAAGGTGGGGACTGGGATGTCGAAGGTGTTGGTACCGTAGTACTCTTCAAGTCTCGCGATTTCCGTCTGCGTGGTAAGGCCCTTGGACTTCTGGAACTGCTCAATTTTCGGCTTGGGTTCCTCATCAATCTCGTAACTCAGGGGGGCAAAAGAGGCCCTCACGGGGTCGTAGAGGAAGCGACGCTTCTGGAACAGGAACGACACGTTCGTCTTGTCGCCAACCTTCACCATAGAAATTACTGGTTAGCCTAACTATTATCTATGCAGCCCCGGGAGGCAGAGGGTAAGCGTCCTACCTTGATGCGGTTGAGTTCGCAGATGTCACCAGTGCCGGCATTTGCGATGGGTATGACTTTGATCAACTGGGCTTCTTCGACCTTCTTCGCTTTGGTAGCAGTGAATCGTGCCTTGAGGTTTACGCTCCAGTGGGTGCTAAGCCAGAACAAGCTCTGAATGGTGATGATAGATCCGCACCAGACGAAGGTCCATTCAGAAGATCCGATATGCTTTTCATACAGCTCGGGGGTATAGAAGATTCGTGCGAAGACGGGCCATATTATGGCGAAAGGAAATACGTATGCGTGAAGATATAGCGGCAACGGCGACAAGAGCTCGGCGCTCTTGATCTGGGCGTTGTCCACGAGCGCCATCGTGTGATGAAAGGACAGATCGTTACGGCGCTCATCCAACTGTGAAGCGGGAAAGTTGAAATAAATGTCATGCAGCAGTTACGAACATAAACTGGGCCTTCAGCGTACAATCCGAGGTACGTACTTCTACCTACGCCCCTATCAGCCTGATTCAAGCGTTATCTACGCCTACATAGGTAAGCCACAGGCTACTTATCTCGCCACTTGTGGCTAAGCGCTACGCCACACATATACAATACTTCGTGTCCTTCAACTTAGCCAGGTGTCAGCTTTTCTCCATCGGCCTTAACATTATCCCCTTGTTTTTCATAAGGGCCAATGGTAGCTCCTTTCGTTAAGCAGTACTTTCCTCACAGACCATGATAATTCCAGGCCTGGTTAAAATTTTAATCTACCTAGCCAAAGTCGATTGATTGATCGTATTGATTCCTGTTGCAAGTAATGTGAACAACATCCCATCGATTTTCCCAATTGGATCTTGTTGGTAACAAGGTGATAGTGTCAACCACGTAGTAGGGATAGGAATAGGGGTACCACCAAGCGAAACATAAGCGAAGGCCTGCTGGGAACCATGAGGATAGCATGTGACGGGGGGATATCGTAACGAGCGAGTGCCTTTGCTTCCCCTTTTTCGATCCACTCCTCACCTGCCATCTGATGCATCATCTTGGTATGCCCTCCTCTCTTCGTAAAAAGCCATGGCAGCACATAGCAAGTGTGTAATACTTAAGCGCCCTCTCCTTATTAGTCGTGCTACAGTTCCTCTGCCTATATCTTATAGTGATACCGTACCTTATACCCCTACCCACAGACGTAGCATTGTAGTAAGTATCAGTCGTTGCCGAGAATAAGTAGGCCTTTTTTTATTCGCACGATATAATGCAGGACTGTTGGCTATTTGGCGAATTGTCGGCCTTGGCGGTCAAAGGTAGTGGACTAGTTCCGAATCGTGATGTAAACCTACTGCGGGCCCGTGTCGAGTAGTTGTAGTCGGTTGTAAGAGTAATCACTGGACGCAGAAGTATTGGGAAAAGCCAGCGCAAAGGATCCGCATGCATAATGAATACAAGGAACGGCTTAGTTGGTCTCCGGCATATATCTGAGAGCGAACGCAGCACGGTATAAAAGTACCTACCAATTGCATCACCCCACTTAATGCTATTTCCAGACCCCCAAAACCCCATTAGCCCGCCTGCCAAACTGTCCACACACGACACCAAATCACGTGGGCACCTTCACGTACTCGATCCTGATCCCAGCGTCGCCGGCCTTCGCATCCCCCCACCGGAGAACAACCCAATTCTTGTCCTTGGCGAGCGCGACCGCCACCGTGGCGGTGCCGTACCGGCCCCCCGTTGGCGCGAGGCTAACGTTGGCGCACGGGACGTGGTTGACCTCGACGGCGAGCTCGGCAGCGGCGCCGCCGCCGTTACGGTAGCCGACAGTCAACATCGCGAACCTGCCGTGGTCGGGGGACACGACGCCGGGGAAGGAGACGGCGCCGCTGTCGGGGCCGACCGCGACGACGGCCCCCGACGAAGAGGAGGTGGAGGAGTCGCGGACCACGCGGGTTGAGGCGCCGGTGAGGTAGGCGTCGGCGGCGTAGTAAGTGGGGCCCCTGTTGGGAGGGGCCCAGACCTCGAGTTCGCAGACGCCGACGTAGACGTCGCGCGCCTTGCGGTGCAGGGTCACGGCGACGAAGTCCGTTTCGGTCTCGCTGAAGGTAATCTCGTTGCGGTCGTTGGCGAGAAGCTCGCTGCTGTTGCCGACAGCCGCGAGCAAGCCATCGGAGCCGTAGATCTCGATCTTCTCGGGCAGGTCGACGGACCCGCCGCGGCCCACGTTGGATAGCAGGGCTAGAGTCACGGATGATATGTTCCTGGGGCGCGCGAATGTGACAGTAAGGGTGTCGTTCACGTTGGGAGATCCGATGTTGCTCCATCTGTTGTCCGGGACGTCGTCATAGTAGACAACACCATCGATGGCTTTGTAGTGGAAGTCGGCTGCGTGGGTGTAGGTCGCATCGGCCTTGGGATACTGATTGCCAGGCCCCGAAGGGTTGGCCGCAATATTAACTAGGGGATATAGATTTGGTAGAATTGCCGAAGGAATGGACACCTCCGCGTACCTCTCTTCAGTATTGAGGACATTTTCTCCGTCTACGAAGACGGTCAGGCCACTACCCTGATTATAACGGGAGCCGTCCTTATCATAGATGACTGTGATGAGGTGGCCGTGATACGGCAAATTCTCCACTGCGAAGTAGGTCCAGCCGTCTGGCACAATCGGCGATATTATGAGACTGTCGTCGGACTGAGGCAGGATGCCCAGCAAGCCGGTGATAACATCGTCATTGTTGGTAGAATGGTCGTAATGCTCGGAGTGGTTGGCGGTGTTTGCGCTCCAGTCATCTTCAAATGGATAATGGGACTCGGCCACAAAAGGTCGACCTTCGTTCTGTTGCGTTTTCGCGTAAGTCCATAGGTATTGGTAATACTGTTGGGTCGTAACATTCGTATTACCAGCACGGTATATAGCAGCAAGCGACTTGAGAGTATGACTGGTCGAGTATGGCCATGACATGCCGTTCCAATAGCAGCCTATGCTAACATCAGCCATGTTGCGTCAGTTTGGACTTGCTTGGTAAGGCAGCACGTAACAGGAAATTCAATCTTTGACCTACAGTAACCGTCGGGCTTCTCCCCCATGAACCACGGATCTCGAATCTCCAGAGTCGTCGGGCCATAGGGTGCCATAAATCCTTGCGAGTCAAACATAGCGTCCACGGCGGGCTGTGCATAGGACTCCTCTAGACCGATACCAAACCGGTATGGGAAAAGACCTACTTGTTCCCTCCCAGTGAGTCTCGTAAGGTCAGGATTGTCAGGGCGAATAATATCCATAAAGAACTTCTGTTCTGAGGCCCACAGATGTTTAAACATAGCAGCTTCGAGGACATTAGCCAACTTATCGAACTCGGCTTCAGTAGACTTGTTGCCTGCAAGGTCAGCAGTTCGGGCGATCGCTCTCGCATTTGCTATCATGTATGCATTGTGGCTTGGCCGGAATGTGTCTGGGCCATCATTTTGCAAGACCGGGTCAGTGCCGTTCGGATCGGCAATGTAGCATGGCAGTGAACGTTCCTGGGCGTCCCACACTGGCTTGTAGTAATACAAACCTACATTCTTGTCGAAGACGAAATCCCATTCATGCCACATCCGTTTCATATCATCGAGCTGTGCCGAGAGAAATTCCACGTTTCCGGTTACCATCGAGCGACGGTTCATGGCGTCGAGAATCCATTGGGTATACTGAACCGAGTCGGCAGGGCCACGGGTGTAGAGCTCAATGTAGTCGTCCGCGTAGTGCGTGCTGCGAAGCCATCTAGTCTCATCGATATGGTGCCCCGCAGCGGCATCAATAGTGCCAAACGCCTTCGCGTACCCGACGGGCTGCACAAACTCCGTACACATCCAGCCAGCGCCAGCCATGACGTAGCGTATGTTTCGTTGAATTGACGTCCACCTATAGTAGTAAACATCTTGGATGAGCTGGTCTGGGATGTCAATGAATGGGATGTTGTCTATCAGGAACGTCTGACCAAAGAAGCCAGCGACGTGTGCCTCACGATCCAAGAACAATGTCCCCTGGACTGTTGATCCTCCAGGATATAGAGTTGGCTGGGTAAAGATCAAAGGGAGGAATAACCAAAGCATTCCGAATATTGAAATAATAGATGCCATCTTTAGGGATGTGTGGTCGGCAGCAGAGCGTTGACTATTGGCAGCTTCCGACGCAATGTTGATCGTCGGGCGAGAACTTTGCCTTTATGTTCCTGACCACCCCCGATGCCTATACTTGTATTCGGCTGCCCAGTGTCCTGAAAGAGCGGCCCCAGCCCATTGTTAATGGAAGGGTCACCATCTGCATATGTGTAACGTCCATGATTAGAATAGTCCAGAACCAGGTTGTTCGCCAACCTGCTTGTATTATAGGCTGTTCCTATTGCCGTCCGTACGCCCAATGCACCTCGAAGCAGAAGTTAGCTAGATGAGCAGGTAGCTTGTCCACGACTGCTCACGAGGCTCGGGTTGACGTCGTTCCGTGTAGATGCATGATACTCACTTCGTGACGATCCCATGGCTGGGTGCTGGCGCTTTTGGTATACTGAGCGCCAAGAAGCCAAGTTCCCTGCACACTCAGTGGCAATGCAAGTCGTCTCTAATGCTCATCTTGCAGCCCGCCACTTGGCATGAACGTCCAATATTCAACAGGCCGACCTAGGTATGCAGATGAGCAGTAAATCTTGCCAATAATTTCGTGAGAACCACTTTCATACATGTAAACATAAACTCTTTGCCGTGTAACCGTCTCCGCGTGTTTGCGCAATGCCACACCGCATTACAACATCATGTTCTGATGCCTGGTAATCCTGGGTCAAAGGCGGCTCACAATGGGCTAGACCGGAACTTTGCGAGACCTGCGGGGCCCAAGAGAGATAGTATCATGAGACCGCCAAGGGAGGCCACCCCCAAGCCGGCCAGGAAAGAATGCAATGTCACTTTAACAAGTCAGAGTCAACTCGGTGAACTCGAGAGTATCTGTTGAGGGTATACCTATCGACTTCGCGTCATCCAAATCATCGCGAAAAAGGAAACGTGGCGAATTGGTTGGCCAGGACGAAGCCTATCGTTGCCGGGGCTAAAAAGCGTAGGAAGATGGCACCCGTAAGACTGCCAGAGGCACTTCTCAGTCTGAATGTCTCAACCTGAGAATGCCAGCAGGCGGAAATTGCCTCTACCCTGTCAAGCAGTCTGTGAGTAATCTATATTTATCGGGAGCAGTGGTAGAGAATTGCATTGTTGGACTGAGCTTCGTATTCGTCACCGGCTGTATGGATACCATTCCACGGGAACCGGGTACCCCCAAATTAGGGAGGGATTCAGGATGCTGGCATATCGTGCAACGGACATCAGCTCCGGGCTGCACGTGTTGGGTCCCCTCCGCGTCTCCGACTATAGGCATTAATGAAACCCATACGGTCAGGTGGCTTAGACAAACATGTTCGTGTCATGGCCTCGGGAGATCACACCCTCTCCCCTGAATTCTGCCTGGTGGTTCAGCCTGAATTTCCCTGCGTGAGGGATGGAGGTGCTCGATATCCTGGCATATGTAGGATACTTCAATACTTTACTGTAGCATGTGACTCACCAGTCGGTGAACATCCATGGCACTATGGGAGCGCAAAACTGTCAATGACAATTTGGCATCTGTCTGAATATGACAAGTCATGATTCAAGGGGTGCGATAAAACCAATCGCATTGGAGTCAACCGGGAAGGCAGAAAGTTGTCTTCCTGTTAGGCAGTTACACAATAGATCCGGATGCGGCAACATCCAGAGCGGTGAGCAGTAATGGACTTCCTGACCGGCTGATGATGCAAGGTTGCACTACTCCTCCAGTGAGCGGGCTCCGCGTGCTTGTTAGAACAAGATATTTCGCACCAAGTACCGTAACCTGCGCATGTGCCTTGATATTGAGTGCTTCCTACGCGAGAGCCTGGAGGCCAATCGCGAAGGGCGCCAGCGGGAAAACCTCGATTTGACCCCTAGTTCGATAGTGAGCATGGTGACATGCGCAAGGATAAGGAGAGGCCGAAACGAATTCGGACAGCTAATGTAGGCGAAGAGGTTCGAGAAAGAAAAACCGATTGAATCATCACGAGCTCGTTTCCTAGGCCTGCCTGCAAGACAGGTATGGTACTAGATTGACCAGTAGGACTGGACCCGGTCTGTGGAAAGCGGCAGAGGTTGGTGGGGTTTTCAGCATTATCCTTTGTGACAGAGTCGATATATTTGAACATGGACGTGTATCAGGTACAGATCTCCTGCAGGAGAGACGGTAATCATGGCGATGGTTGCATCAATAACGTGACTGACTCAGCCCGAATTCTAGTAAATAGGAGTCGGAAATCAAAATGTGGCTGATTGGAGGGGCATTTGTGGCTGGTGGTCTGGGTCAAACTTACCTGTCCCGCGTTGCCGGCAGCACATGCTTTTGACTCTTTGACTCTTCGACTGCCAGCTCGATGAATTCACTCCGAAACGCCAAACAAGCGTCAGGATACTGGTTGTTAGTCAAGAAGAAATGTCTGTACAGCGGCTTTCAAGGCTATTGCCTCTACCTGATGAAGAGTTGAAGCAGATCTTGGACTACGCATCTACCTTATCTAAATCAGAAGCCGCCAATCACTTCAGCAACCTGCTCGGCGACTCAGCTGGAGCTGTCGATTTCATAGCCTCCTTCAACTCCAAGAGAAAAGACCGCAATGAGTCCGCGTCACAACCTGGAAGCAGCCATGCATCAGATATCGATGGGGCGTCGAAGTCCACCAGACGCCCAAAGAAGAAAACGGCACAGATCCACACGCCTCCTGCGCGCCAAGTCGCCAACCTGGGACCGGTGCCCGGCGCGGTGTACAACAAGAAGAGTCTCGAGGATGACTATATGTCCGGGCGACCAAGCTCGACAGCAACGTCAAGTGGGCGTGCTTCGCCGTTCAATCAACCACCATTAAAGTCCGCCACCCCGCCGCCGCCAAAGCCACCTCCATCCGCTCAGGGTCACCTGATCTCCGACATGCCGAACTCCAAATCCAAGTCGACTCCGGGGTCCCGTTCTTCAACGCCGGGCCCTAAAACAAAGATCAACATCACCGGCGGAACAGCCATGCACGGCGCATCTACGGTACTATCTGATTTGGATGCGGCTATTCGTGCGCTGGAGATGACGACAAATCCGGCAATGGTAGGCGACGTCGCCTCTAGACGATGTAACTGCGTCGCGAGTCGACATCCTCTTCTCGCCGCGGCGCCAAACTGCCTGAATTGCGGCAAAGTGGTATGTGTCAAAGAGGGACTGGGGCCGTGCACGTTCTGCGGCATGCCACTATTGAGCTCTTCCGATGTGCAGTCGATGATCCGGGAACTGAAGGCGGAACGAGGGCGAGAGAAGATGGCAGCAGACAGGGAAGCCCACAAGCGTCCGGAGGCGTCCAAGAAGCCCGCGCCCTTCTCAAAGCCGCGGGAGAGCACACAGGACATCAGCGAAGCCGAGGCAAAAGCGCGCGCGCAGCGGGATCGGCTGCTCGGATTCCAGGCTCAGAATGCCCAGAGGACGACAGTCAGAGACGAGGCGTCTGACTTCGATGTCAGCGGCGCAATGGTCGGCACTGGCAGTAACATCTGGGCTAGCCCTGAGGAGCGCGCGCGGGAGCTTAGGCGGCAGCAGAAGCTATTGAGGGAGATGGAGTGGAACAGCAAACCAGACTACGAGAAGCGGCAACAGGTGCTCAGCATCGACCTGGTCGGGGGAAAGGTAGTGCGTAAGATGGCCGCTATCGAACGGCCTAAGACCCCAGAGGAAGATGAGACGGTGGCTACGGAAGTCCTTGGGGAGACTAGCGGGAATCGAGGTGGCGGCGCTGGTACCTACAGTAAAAATCCGCTGCTGGGTGGGCTCATCAAGCCCGTCTATGATGCAAAGGGCAAGGGAACAGCACTAGAGGGTCGTAGGGATAAGGCTACGCGGTGGAGAAGGGTCCAAGATGACCTCGACGATAATGAGGCGGTCATCCTCGATGGCGGCGCGTATGGGGGTAGTTCACTTGCTCGTGAAGCGACCAGATCCGCTGCGGAGGAGCCTGGTTGCAGGTAGCTAGACAGCCGAATATGGAACTGTCAGGCATCCATATCACCTAAGGGGTGGCGGCTCATCATGCTGGGGTATACCAGACTCTAAGTTGCGGCTGCCACCGACAGCGGTAAAAGTGTGTTACATAGGAGTTAATGATGCGGAGGCGGGTCTCCTGTCAGAGACTTGGCGTGCAGCTAGAACCATGTTAGGATGGCCAATGGCTGGTATCGAAGGAAGCGAATCCCTGACTCCCGTGTGCAGACTTACCAGGAAATGAGTTCCGCTAACCATCCAACTCGAGACGAATTGCGAAGTAGGAAACTTCCTTCTTGGGTAAGAACTTGAATTTGGCGAAATCCAGAGAGCTATGCCCTCGGGGTACTAACTAGACACAGCAGTAAGCGGCGAGTGCAAAATTGATCAGTGCTGTCGGCAATTGGTGCGTACAGGTGTTGCCTGCTGGCTGGCTTTGTGGGCCCAGGCTGCAGGAGTGCTGCCTGGAACACCCTTTGTCCTCAGACGATCCTTTGTCACACAATCATGTATGTAAGGGCGATTGCCCACGGACTAGATTTGTCCTTTCCTAGAACACATAGAACCAACGCATAAGAGTTACGCCAGATTCCTGCATTTGATCA
>QJNU01000878.1:0-25019 GCA_004154915.1 Monosporascus ibericus
GCATATATAGGTTGGGAATTCGGTCGGTAATCAATTTCTTCTCGGTCGGCTTTAGTTCTTGCGAAATGGGGGTAATATCGGTTTGGACGCGTTAATAAGTAGTCGGTCGCGTACGAGTTAGGAGGGAGGAATCGCGACATAACGTCCGCAACAAGTCTTGATATAATACGTGCACTTGTTAAAGAGCTGTAGATATGGTCAGCGAAAAGGAATACTGTTGATTTGAATCAATTGGATATGTTGTGGTTGAGTTATTTAGATTGGTTGTTGCGGGGTGCCAAAAAGTGTCCAGCTCGTTTGTCTGTCCAGCTCGCTTGTCTGGCACGTTACTATAAATATTAATTAATTAATAAATATATTTATCGATACCGCTTATAAATTGTTTATATTAGCTAATAATATCCTAATCGTATTAATAAATCCGGCTTATAAACGTTTTAAATAAGGTATCCATAAGGCATTTAAAATTATAAAAGCCAATTATAAAACTATATAAAAACGTATTTACGTTCGGAATAAGTTATTTATCCTTAACGATAACGTTTTTAAACTTTAAATATTTTACCGCAGTTATAACGTAACGCTTATAAATTACTTTAAGCGCTTTAAAACTTACGATTTATTAGGGCGGAATTATTATTAACCGCGTTTATCCCGAAATATAATTACGTTCGTATAAGGTTATTACTTTTACCGCCGTATTAAAATATCTAAAACGTTACTTATAAACTTCCTTAACCCCTTACCGGTATTATTCCGGCCATAAAACGACGTATTAGTAAATTATATTGGCCCCCCTTTTTTTTATAAGAGATTCGGATATACTTATAAATATATTTTTATAATAATTAACCGCCTTACGAAAATGCGTTATTTCGCCCCCGTAACGGATATATTAGCGAAAACCTTCGTTAATACCTGTATTCTTAACGTATATCGCTTATACGGCATACTTATTACGATAATATTAAACCGAAATACGTAATTCGTTTTTACCTTTTAAAAAAAATTAAATTAACGTTTAAACGTTACGTTTCGTATATCGATTACGTATTACCCGCAAACCGACGGCCAGACGAAGGTAATTAACGCGGTAATAAAGTAATACTTTCGAAATTATTATTCCTTTTATTAAAACCATTAAATAAATTAACTTTCTTTGGCCGAATTCGTTAATAATAATTACGTATCGAAGATTATTAATATTTCGCCGTTTTTTGCTAATTACGGTTTTTATTCGATTATAAAAACGAAGCTGTTACGTTTATCGAATATCCTTAAAACGGTAACGTAATAAAAAGATTTTAATAAAACGATATATTACGCGAATAAATTAAAACGGATTTTTAAGCAAATTAAAACCTTAATAACGGAATTATAAAACCGTTATATAAAATAAATTAACCGATACCATTTTAACGCTGGTAAGTTTAACGAAAAAAAATGGATATAAATTAATATTTATTATATAAAGTTAGGTAAACTTAACGATAAGTTTAATAATAAATAAATAAGCCCTTTCGTTATTACCAAAATATATCCTTACGCCGTTATTATATAATTACCGACGCGTTATAAGTTATTTCCAATTTTTTATATTGCCTTAATTTAACGCCATAAATTAAACCTATTAGGATAAAGGGATATTAACGCGGAATAAAATACGCGCGCGAAAAGCGTTATTATTACAAATAACGAAAACTAAAAGAAAATTGAATAATATTTTAAAAAGATTCTTAACTTTAAGAATATTAAACGATATTTTTAATATAAGGTTAAATAACCGTACCCTTACCGGCTTACCTAAAAGCCGGCCGGAAACCTTAAAAGGTACGACTCGAACATAACGGAATTTTATAAAAGTAACCCTAATAAGCCCGGTCCGCCCGATTAGTTCAAACTTTTACAAGAAAATATAACCGTAATTACGGCCTAAGTATAAGATTTTAACAAATAAACAGCAAGGTATAAGCGAAATGGAAATAAAAAGATTTAATTAAACCAACGCCGCGGCGGTACTACGGCAATAGCCATATTATACTAAATTAAAAAAAATTATTAATATAAAAACCAACACCAAAACACCACAAATACCAGAACCACAAGACAGGCGGCAAAACAATAGCACGTCAGCATACCGACTACGTAACCATAACTATACCCAACTCCGGAGGGGAAACTAGCGCGGCAACAACTTAAAAATAACTAAAAGTCATCAAGGCACAGGGGGAACGTCACCATATCAACGGCCTCCTGGGCAGGACCCAGGGCGGAGGTAACTACGGTAAACACCTTACCCCGGAATATGCGCTTAACTAACGCCTACAGCTAATAACCATCGTCACCAGGAACCAAACGGCATTTAATTACCTTTTTTTAAGCGGCAATTTTAGCGTCGCTTTAATAACGATACGTTAACGACGCGACTACAAAACGCGCAAGTAACGGTATACTTACGGCGTTTTCAACAGGATAAAGGTAATATACTTACATAAGGACACGGTAAGCGGCCACCCAAACGGGATAGTTGGTACGGCTCCTTTAATAATGGCGTTAACGACGTAATTATAATTACGGAATAAGATTAACCTTTTTTTTGGCGCCCGTCGTTGCAAGGCCGGAACGATAAATCTTCTTGGTCGTTTCAAAAGCAGTATACAGGCGTAATACCGTACCATAAATTTTAGTTCGGAAGTTAATATCGTGCTTATAAATTTCGTCGCCGTCGGCGTTAAGGTCGAGGTTATTATCGGCATTTCGGGCGATATCAAAATAAAAAGTTACCTACTTAAATAAGGCTTTTAAATCCAGGGAATCACCTTATATACCTTCCGCCGGCTAAATTACGCGACGTTAACAAAATAAATATATTACGGCAATAAGAAAATATTATAATAACGCGTATAACTTACAAGTAAATAAACCTTTTAATACGTAACGTAAAGCGTATATTTACTTATCGCGGTAATAACGAAACGATAACGGAATATAAATAATTCATTAATTATCGGGTCGTAATTAAAAATAATATTACAAAAGCAGATTATGTAAAGGCGTTTAACGCGTACGGGCGCCGCGTAAACGGTATAAGGTCGAAAAGGTATCGTTATAAGGACGAAGAAAAAATGCAAAACGGTTTCATAAAATGGCGAAAAGGTAACGAAAAAAGAACGGAAAACGGACGTTACGGTATTGTTATAATATTAATACGGCATACTTAAAGAAAAGAAAGAAAAATAAGTTAAAACTTAAAAAAGCCTAATATTTATCTTCTTAAAAAGCGATAAAGGTAATGGCAAATTCCTTTGTAAGTTAACAACATTAGCGGCGTAACGACATCACCATTTCCGTTCCGGAGTGGGCGCTATACCCCATACCAACGTCGCGGCACCGGGGCAACGGCCTCACATCGTTTGCGCAATACGCGCACCTCGCCAGCTCTCCTACGTTATGGACCAAACCAGCACATTGCAAGGTACCTATGCTTCGAGTCCGGGATGGACTATTTACGGTATGAAATTATTTTTTTATAGGCAGTTAGGGACAACTGCCTTAAGAAGGGGGAGCTACTGTTACGGTACCAACGTTACGGCTTAGCTAAGCAGCCATAACGCTATATAGCTGCAGGCGCACCACGCCTCTGAGATGGTTCTCTCTTTCTTCTTCGTGCAACAACAAAATACCTTACCCAGCCTTTAGAGACGATCAGCGCCGTGACAAAAAGTCAAGGCGGACGTTTAAGAGTTTTAGAACTTATAACGGTGTATCTTTAAGTTCGTTAAAATAGGAAACGTTATAAGTATACTCCGTTAGCTTATTTACGTCCTTATAGAATATAAACGTTATCTTAAAATCCGAAATTAAATTTGCTTTATAGTAGGGTAACTTGATTACGTAAAGATATATTCAAATAATATAACGTACCACATAAGCGAACGACTCACATAAGCGAACGACTCACATAAGCGAACGACTCGTTTTTGGGACACTCCGCGATAAATTAATTCAAATCAATCGGATTTTTCATCGCTAGACATATTTACAGCTTTTTCATAAGTACGCGCATTATGTTCGGGGTTATCGCAAACGCCATACTTCCGTTTTTCGTTTTAACCCTCTTGCGACGATTCCCTTCAGCCGCTATTAGCCTCATTTTTTCATTACTTTCTTCCTTTTCGGCTAGAAAAGCTTTTCCTTCTTATATAATAAATGTTCCTCCTTTTTGAAAACGTTTATTTTTAATCCTCCGCCATTTGCTTAAAATGTGGTTAGTTTCGCGCAATTAGGCGGTTTTTTCCCGAAAAAAAGTAACTTCGGATAAAAATAACAAATTATTTTTTATTAAAAGATTAATCGATTTGATTATTCTTGTTAGCAAGTTACCTTAATAATTTCTAATATTCTTTTATAAATAACGTTTTTACCTCGTTATTTTACGGATATTTCTAAGGGTTTTTGCAAAAAGGGAAAGAATGAAACCGGCGGAAGTAAGCGGCGAGACTGTCGGAAGAACGCTTAATTTTGAAAGCACGTTATTGGGATCGAATAACATAAGTCCAGCTTGTGCAAATCCGGATTCGATGTTATCGGATATTATAGCAGTTTTAAACGCGTCGTAAAAACCGGCGAGGAAATCTTCTTTCGTAATATGGGTATGGTAACGTTATATTAAGCCTTCGATATAAAGCGAATAAGGATAATTTAAAACAAAAAAGCAGGATATATCGAAAGGTTAAAACCCATAAAAAGAATACGCGGTTATACAAAAAGTAATAATATCATTATTTGCGTAATATTCTTCGAATTCGATCGAATAATAACTTTCGTAACCGCCGAAGATAAAAAAAGGTTTCGATTTCTTCGTACGCGTTCGTATATGTTTATTAAAACATTAAATCCATTTTAAACTTAACTTATTTATTATTTAACTATTAAAATTAATATTAACCTTTTAATTGGTTAATAATAAATTATCGTAATATTAAGAATTAAGGTGAATTGTTTCCATTAATATAAAAAATAATAGTAATATTTAATTTTACAAATTAATAACTTATATAATTATAATTTATTCCCGATTACCTTATTATGTTTATTTAAATTCTTTACGTTTTTTAATATTTATAATTATTATATTTAATATTATAAAAAGTTTTATTAAAAAGTTCGTTTTGTCGAAGTTATTAATATCCTTTTTAATAATCCCGTATTTTACGATTATAACTCGAACAAATTTAAATTACTTACGAAATACCTTTAGATTTTCGCATAATATGTTTTATTAATCAATCGTTTGATTTAAATACGTTTGGAACTTTTTTTGCTGGCGTACAAAATTCGACCCCCAGTTAGCCCCGACACGTTTTACGGCGCGTTAGGCCAGCAGTAAATTCGCCATATCTTTAACGTATTAAAGCCGGTTAAGAAACGTTTGTATATTTAGGTTAAGGACTTTTTCCATAATAGATTACTTTGTGGTTGGCGTTAACTTTTGCGAATTGAAAATATTATCGGTTCGGGTGCGTTTACCGTTATATCGAACTCTTAAGATCGCTTTTGTAATATCGTAGATATAACCAAGCTTTTTAAAATTAAGCTTTTGGATTCGCTTTTTCGCTTAAACAGCTAAATTTATTCTAGCTTCTTTAATAGGACGTTTCTTAACGTTATTATTAAATAGTAAATTAATAAAGTTAGGTAGTTAGAATGTTAATAAAAACGAGTGGCTCGCTTTTATGAATTGTTCGCTTTTGTCATACGTTAAGTAATATTATTAATATATTTTTTACTTACTATATTCGTTAAATTTACCTGAAATGGGTTAAATGGTTTATAAATATTAATTCTTTTTATGACTGATATATAATAAATCTTATTAGTTAAAGAAATTAACTAATTTAATAAACCCGGTCATAAATTATATTCTGTAAGAATTATTAGCATATTATCTTTCTTAAGATAAATCTTTTAATTTATAATACTAAGTTTATATTATTTGCATTCTACCTTTCGGGTTTCCTTTCTCGAACTTTTAATATAAGCGTTTAAAATATTCCCACTTTTTTAATTTTAAAGTATCTTAGTTCGCGTTAATTAGTTGACGTAAAAGAGTGACTATACGAGTAAATAAATAATATAAATAATTTATAGTTAATATTAAAAATGCCATTCTTTCGTTATAGGTATAACTATTCCGATATTCGCGTTTTTAAGTATTAGCTTAAAATACTTAGGATCTCGGTGTTATAATAAATATAAGGCTTTTACGTTGTATAATTTTAATTTTTCAGAACCGTAAATAATATTCTTTAGAGTCGGCTTTTAGTCACCTTCTTTTCAGGTTTACCATGTAAGTTAAAACCTTTAGCTAAAGATCTTAATACTTTCAGTATTTTTATTATAATTAATTTAAGATTTTAATTAATATTTTCCAGTTCCCGTTATAAGTTTTCTTGTAATCTTAAAAAACATTTCAGCGATAACAGATTTATGGGGATATATAACTTTACTAAAGGTCTAAACAAATCGTTTTTTGATAAATTCCTCAAGTTAAGGTTTAAGGCCCACCCCTTACCAACGGGCCACCCCATTAACGAGCTACCCTTTTTTGAAGCCACCGCCACCATAACTCTTTAATTCAAATAACAATATCTCAATAACCACCTAATCAATTAACTCTATACTAACCAGTAGGTATAATAATGCTATAGAAATTATAATCATATTCTTCGCTTTTGAAAAGCTCGTCTTGCTCTTAATTTTGCCGAATAATAGCAAAAGGTCCCTTTCCGGGTGCCTTAAGCCCTAGCTTCAACTTCCTAACCGATACTATCTTTACGAAAGCCTTATTTAGCTCGGGCTATATGTAACGGCTGGTCGGTTTAACTAACTATTAAACCTAAGTCGTACGTTTTATGTTAGCAGCAGTGTCGTAGACAACTAAGCAATAAGATATGCGATAGTTACGTCTAGTAATAGCAGATTATTAAAGGTAATTTAGGTAACTAAGTTATATTATAAGCCAGTGATCTATTTAAACTATAGAATTAATAAGCGTATATATTTTATTTTTGGTTCGATATATTCGACCGGTTCGTACTTTCGAGTTCGTCCAATTCATTAAGCCGTTTTTCAATTCGATTAACTTGAAGGTTTTGGCGTTTCTAACCTTTCGAGTTCGTTACGTAACATTAACTTTTCGCGTTAAAAGTTCGCCTTCGTCATTTCTGACCGTACGGGAGATTATTAAATTTATTAGCTTATAATACGATTTTTTTCTTTGTTAAAACTTTTGCTTTTAACAATTCTTTATTGCTAGTTTCGGTAAATGGTTTTTCTTTTTCTTTTTCTCATAATTTTCTTATTTTGCTAAATAATATTCAAAAAATAAAGATTTTATTCACATAATAACATTTTTATCTTTTTAAGACGGATTAAAGGCTTTAACTTTATTATATTATAGGACATATTTCCTTTTGTTATTATTCCGAAAACGTTATTTATAAGGTTTATTCTAATGCAGAGAAATCTTTACGTTATACCGAATATAACGGTTTTTGTAATTCTTTTAAGTTTTTTATATTTAAAGATTAAAAGCTTTTAGATAAGAAGGATTATTTAAAGCGTAAAGAAAAGTAAGTTCGTATAGCTTTTCCTTTTACTACGAATAAATTAAACCGCCTTTGGAAATAAAAAAGGTTTTACGTCGTTATAAGCTTAAAATATTTTGTTATAGTATTTCAAGTGCGGAAACGATAAAGGAAATAAAACGTTTAAAGGAAGAATAAAAACAGATTAAAAGTTAAAATAGCTGTATCGGCTATAAAGATACCTAATTAGCCTGGGGTCGATAATGACGATTGGTTAATTCCAGATAATACGGATTGGGCTATTTTTACTAGTGTTTCCGGCGTTGATAAAGGTTTTTCAAAAGAGGTTAAGTATTTATAAAATTCTTAACGAATTTCTATATATTTTCGAAATTCAGGTCAAGTCTTTTACTTTACCAAATATTATGTTATACCCCCTTTTTTATTCGTTTAATAATTTCTTTACCTAGTATGTTGATATATCCTCCGTAATCTTTTCGTTTTACTTTATGTGAACTTTAATTATATCTACTGCTATTTCGAATAAGAAATATAGAAAATTAAATAAAGCTTAACTTTAAGTGGGGACTTTAATGCGTAATTATTTTTTAGGATTCTTTTAATAATTCTCTATAAACGGCTATATTTAACGTCGAATTCTTATTAAGTTGATTAATTTAAATTCTTTTAATAGCTAAGTAAATCCTTTTAATATTTTGTAATTGTAACATCTTCTTTTAATTACCTTCGAATATAAGTTTTATCTTTATTTTTGCGTATAATTACTTCAGTTATTTTATTATAAGGATTACTTCAACGCTAATAAAGTTTATATATATATTTTTATAAATATTTAATATAAAATTAAAGTTAATGTTTATTAATATAGGTTGAGTATTTTCGTAATAATTACTATGATACGTTAATTATATAATAAATAGGCTTCAAGTTTAAGCTTTTCATTCGTGATTAATATAATACTCTAAATAGGTTTTTAATATTTAATTAGCCTTTTGCATTTATCCGTTTATTTAAGGTTCGAATACGTTAAATAATATGTATTTTAAGCTTAAATACGTTTTAAGCTTTCATAAGAATTTTAAAAAAAACATTTATTCCTTTCTTTGAGATAGGGTTTCTTAATAACCCCTACATTCTTACAATATCTTTTAAAAGATATATACTAATTATTTTATACTCGTATTTGTATTATACCGTAAAAGTAGGAGACTTTTGTAAATCGGCTAACGATTATAAAGATATGGTTATAATATACGTCCATAATTAAATTCTTTAATAATAAAAGCTTGGTAATAAAATCGAAAATAATTAAATCCTATTGTTACTTTGCGACTGGTAATAGTTATAGTTTTCCGTATGGCTTATATCGTCGAGTTCTTGCCTTATTGCATATATGATACCTTCGTCGTACCTTCTTTATTATTAATTTCATTTTAGGATAAAAATAAGTACGTTATATTCTTTTTAAGGTTTTATAGATCCTCAGCCATCCATATAACTTGTGTTTGTATATATTTTGTATTTATATCTCCTCGTATCTATTTAAGATTTATATTTCTTTTCTTTTTTAGTCCTTAAGTAAGTTGTCGTTATATTTCTAGATCTTTTTATATAAATTAAACTATATAACTTTAATCGTTATTATCTATCATAATTACAAATATCTATTTAACCTAATATCGAAGATTTAATAATTAATATTAATTATCTTTTCTTTTAAGTTTGGTTTTCGACTTACCGTGTTTGCTTTACCGTTTTTCTAATTATTTCCGATAAATAATAACAAAATCGTATTCCGTTAGTTTTTCGACGTAACGTAATTATCGTCTTGTTAACTTTTTAGTAATGATAAAGTAAATAAGGTTTTTGTAATCTGTATATACTTTAACTTAATAAGGGTTCCACTTAATATAATATTTCAATTTTCGAAAGGGTTTAACGATAACCATAAGTTCTTTAACGTCTGAGACAATCTCTCCGGATGAACAAGCTCTCCGAATGGTTTTTGGCATCCCGCAACAACAAATTCGAATTAATCAACTATAATATATCAAATTAATTATAACTAATCGGATTTGTCTTCGCTAGACGTATCTACAGCTTTCTTACAAGTACGCGCATTATGTCCGGGCTTGCCGCAGACGCCACACTTCCGTTTCTTTGTCTTAACCCTTTTACGACGATTACTTTTATTCGTTATTAATCGCATTTTCTTTTACCACCTCTTTCCTTTTCGGCCAGAAAAGTTTGTTTTTCTTATATAATAAGTATTCCTCCTTCTTAAAGACGTTTGTTTTTAATTGTGTAACATTTGCTTAAAACGTAATCAGTTTCGCGTAATTACGTAACTTCTTATTTTAAAAGAACAACTTTATGTTAATGCATGAAGTAATTTTTAGTTAACAGATTAACCGATTTAAAGATTCTCGTCGATAAGTTAGCCTAGTAATTTTTAATCTCTTTTTTTGTAAGTAACGTCCTTATTTTATTACATTGTAAATATTTATCAAGGTTTTTGCAAGAAGGGAAAAAATAAAACCGGCGGAGGTAAAAGGTAAAACGGTCGATATAAATATAATCGAAGTTTCTAATTCGAATAAAACGTTATTAAGATCGAATGGAACAAATTTAGCCTCCGCAAATCCGGATTTAATATTATCGGACGTTATAGCAGCTTTAAACGCGTCGTAGAAACCGTCGAGGAAGTTTTCTTTCGCGATATGGGTATGGTAACGCCCCATTAAATTTTCGATATAAAACGAATAAGGGCGTTTTAAAACGGAAGACCAGGATACCTCGAAAGGTTAAAACTAATAAAAAAATACGCAGGCATGCAAAAAGTAATAATGTCATTATTTCCGTAATATTTTTCGAATTCGATCGAATAATAACTTTCGTGGCTGTCGAGGATAAAAAAAAGTTTCGATCTTTCCGTACGCGTTCGTATATGCTTATCGAAATATTAAATCTATTTTAAATTTAATTCTTTCTTTATTTACATATTATAGTTTATACGAACATTTTATAAAGTAATAATTAATATTTTCGATATTAAAAAGTAAGGTAATTTTCCCGACCAAATGATAAACGATAATAAAGCTTAATGTTGGAAATTAATAACTTATATAATTATAACTTATTTCCGATTACCTTATTAAGTCTGTTTAGGTTTTTTACGTTTTTTAATATTTATAATTACCATACTCGATATTATAAGAAGTCTTATTAAAAAGCCTATTTAGCCGACGTTATAATTTCTTTTTTACAATACCGTATTTTGCGATTGTAATCCGAATAAGCTTAAACTATTTGCGGAATATTTCTAAAATTTCGTATCGTATATTTTGATAATCTATTTTCCGATTTATACGCGCTTTAACCCTTTTTTACCGTTTAATAAAGTTCGACGCCTATTTAACTTTAATACGTCCCGTAACGCGTTCGGTAGGGAATATATTAGCCGTATTTTTAACGTACTAAAGCCGGATAGGAAACGTTTACGCCTTTAAATCGAAAACTCGGTCGATAATAAATTTCTTTTCGGTCGGCGTTAATTTTCGCGTTTTAGGTATATAATCCCCGAGGAAAGGTGTACCGGTATATCGTTCATGCAAAGTAAATTAAGCAATTTCATATATGGAATTAAGTATCGTATAATTAGGTTTCGGGTTTCGTTTCTTAACCTGAATGGCCAGGTTTATTCTTGCTTCTTTTTTAAGCCGTTCCATATTATTGGCGTTAAAAAATGAACAATTAAAGTTGAATAATTAAGATGTGCTAAGAGCCATCCGAGGAGATTGTTCATTCGGAGAGCTTGTCTATCCGGAGAGCTTTTTCATCCGGAGAGCTTGTCTGAGACGTTATCGGAAATACCGTAATTCAACTTTAATCCTTTTAATTTAGAAATGAAAAAGGCGATAGTGTATAAATTACCTTAATTATGGCGATATTTAATTATTACGCTTAAAACATAATCCGAAAGGTCAGTTTTAAGCTTAACTAGGCGACTTAGCTCGTATATAATTAATACTGGCTCGCTGATAATCGCGTTCTTAATTTTTTAAAAGGATTTTTTTTACCTTGGGTAATGATTGAAATTCTTTTAAAAGTTTAATAATAATATAAATATTTTATTAAAATATCGAATAAACTTTTTATAACAGTTAACAAATGCGATGAAAGTTTATATTTCCTTAACTATTATAGACTTTTCTTATTTCTATATTATAGCAATTTGCAAGGTCTATTTTAATATATCTTAGGGTGATAATATGTTTTAAAAATTCTATTTTTTACGTCTGAAATAGGCTTTTTTCTGTCTTAATTAATAGGTTTACGTCCTGTAGAACTTAAAGAATTTTATGAACGTATCCTATATGTTCCTTTTTATTCCTTAAATAAAGGAGAATATTATCGAAATAACAAACAAGGAAGATATTTAAGCACTTTTTAAATATATAGTTAACCATTCCTTAGAAGGTTGCTGGTACGTTCGTAAGTTTAAAAAGCATAATAAAGTATTCGAAATGTCCGTATTTCGTTTTAAAGGTTATTTTCTATTCGTATCCTAATTTAATACGTATTTGATTGTATCCCTCTTTAAGATCTAGGCTGATAAATTACTTTATTCCGTAAAGGCAATCTTTTATCTTATTATTTAAAACAACCGTATTTTATTTTTAGCTGTTATATCGTTTAATTATTTATAGTTAATAATTAAACATGACTTTTCGTTCTTTCTTAGTATAAAAAATATAGGATATCCGGCTAATAAGTTAAAGCGTCGTATATAACCTTTTTTAAGCTTATCCTTAAGGTATTTTTATAATGCTTATAATTCCCTTTCCTTAAGGTTATAAATCGGGTAAAATCTAGTCGATGTTCTTCCCTTCAATATTATCTTATGGCCCAATTCGCTATATTCTAAGAGTTTCGTCTAAAGGTTTTTTTTCGAAATAATCGTTCATATTTATGGTATTATGAAGGCATGTTAGCTATTATTTCTGGCTTTAAAGATTGATGTTAGAAGTGATCATTTATTTCTCCTAACTTTGTTTTAATAGTAACGATAATGCGTCGTATTTCTTTATACTACCTTTATTTTCTTTTATATTTTGTTCTTATAAGTCGTAAGGTTTTTATCGTATCCTTATACCTGCATTCGTTATAATCTTCGATCGAATATTAAAATCGTTTTATATCTTATTTCTTCTTATCGAAAGGGTGTAAAATAAACTTTACCTGGCCAGTTACTTGATCGATTAAGGGGTTATATTGGTACATCTATAATATTCCGAACATTATATCGTAATTCCTTACCGGAACGATATCGCAGTTTGTTATCTGATATTGTTTTTTAACGAAAATCTCAAGGTAATTAATGTTGCAATTGATCTTTTATTCTAATAGGTAATTGCCTAACCTTTTAAGTTTTTAATGATATAAGGTTCCATCTTTTCTTTTTATGATAACTCAAGTTAGTTAATTATTTCCGGTATAATAAAATTATTTCCGGTATAATATAAATATTTTTTGTTATTCCGTAATCTATAAATGCGGTAAATTAATATATCCTAATTTTTACTTCTAGGGTAACAAGGTTATTCTTAATTCCTATCGTCGTATTTAAAGCGCTTTTTAAAAGCTCCTGCTAGCCTTTCGGGGTCTTATTATCTTGCGGCTTTTTTATAAGTGGCATCTACTTTTTAAATCGTCTTTTAACCTTTTAATACCATCTTAATTTTGGTGATTAAGCGCTTATAACTGCTTTAATTATCCTTTCTATCGGCGTAAGATAGCTTCGAATAAGAGGACTTACGTTTAGAAGTTTTCTTTGCTGATATATTTCAGTTCGGGGGTTTTTTACTGTTTTTATCGTTCTTAAAACTGGGCAGTATATTACCTTTGTTCTTTTCTTTCTATTAGATTCCCTTTAAAACCTTTTAGTATTTCTTTAGGTTTTCCGAATAATTTAATCGGAAGCTTAGGTTGTTAATTACCTTCTAACATTCTTTTATTACCGTTTAATAGGTTTATTTATTCTTTATCTTACGGTTGTACCATCTGGAATGATATAAAGGGTTTTTATCAAGGCACCTCTTTTTTTCGGATCAACTTGTCGTTACCGTTATAACGTCGATAGTATTTTGTAACGCGTATTCTCGTAATCTTTTTTACTATCTTTAATTTTTAAAATCTGTTTCAGTTTTATTACGGAAGTCGAATTCTTAGTTGTATATTCGTATAATTCGTTTTTTGATATATTGCTGTTTTTCTATATGTTTGGGGTAATAGGCGGGTTTATAATGGATAACATAAAGTTTCCCGGATCGGCTTAGTTATTTTGATAATAAAGTTTCGTTCCAGCCTTAATATTCTTTAATTTATATGATTAATTTTAATTGTTTATATCGCTTTTACCTCTCTCGTTATGAACGGTAAAGTAGATAACTTTTTGTAAATCTTTTTTATCCGTCGTACTTCTTTAGCTATTGAGTTTCTATAAGTCCTGTGGTTGGGGTTCGTTATTTTTAGGTAGTTGCCTGGGATAATATCTTTACCTTTTGGAATCCCTGTTATACTTTCTTAAGGGGATTTTAATTGTTCTTAATTTTAATGATGCCGAATATTTTAGCATTTTAGTTATGTTGGCTGTTTTTGGGTTGTCGTTTTAATATAATTATTCATTATCTGGATTATTATTTACTTCGACATTTACGGGCGATATGTTTTATCTTGGCGCAGTTATAGCATTAAACCTGTCGTCGGTTTTATCGTTATATTACTTTTATCTTTATGGGTTTCGGTGCCGTTTTATAAAATATTTTCATTATAATATATTAGTACTAAAAAAATGCCTTGACTCATTATTTTGCCGGTCCTTAAACTATCGAATCCTTTACGCGTACTATGAGTCGTCAACTTTAACTATTATAACGATAGAATTTCTTAACCTTTCGAAGCGTTTACTTTTAAATAAGTTCTTTTACATCTTTTTTTTAGCCGTTAAAAATATAACAATTGATACTTTGATTTCTAATTAGCCTTTAAACCTAGCTGGACGAAGAAATTACCCTATCTAAATGTTAATTTCTTTTACCTTAATCTTTGATTTTATTTTCGGCTTTAATCTTTTAGTTTATTATTTCGAATATACTTTTCATTTTCTCTTCGAATCTTTTATAATCGCTATAAATTATTATAATTATTATAGACCTTTTTGTAAATGAGTTAGTAATTTATTTCCGAAAAATAGGCTTAAATTAAATAGCCGCGTTTCCGGTTAATTATTTTATATCGAACTCGATTCGAAAGATAAATATTATAAACATAATTAGGAAATACTTAAAATATACGCGATATTTTATAAGAAACTATTCTAATTTAATAATAACTCCATTAAAAAGGTCGGGTTTTATAAATTTTAAAACTTTTTCAACATTTTTAACGGAAGTTATTCAAGTAAGTTATCATAATTAAGTAGGTTACTTTGGTTAAGCTGGTTGCAATAATTATGCGGGTTACCTTTTATATATTTATTGAGCTAGTTCGATCTTTTAGACTTTAATTAATTTCGGGGTTTTTAAAAAAGTATTAATAAGTTCGGCTTTATGGTTAGTTAATTGCGTAATTACGTTAACTAATTAATTTAATCATTATAAGGCTTTTTCTAAGGAAAGGTTAAATCGGATTTTGTTATTATTAAAGTTTATAACATTATCTTTAAATATTTAAAATAGTTTTTTTAAAGGTGGGTTACTTACTGGATAAAATAATATTAAGAATATTACTTAAAGTTTAATAAGATGATAAAATAAAAACCTTTAACATATAACGGTTAAAGAGTTTAATTAGTTAATAAATTTAAGTTAACGTACCACACAAGCAAACGACTTGTTTTTGGGCACTCCGCGACAACAAAATTAATTAAAACAACCATAACGCCATAAATCAATTCAAATTAATCGGATTTTTTATCGCTAGACATATCTACAGCCTTTTCAGAAGTACGTGCATTATATCCGGGCTTACCGGAGATGCCATATTTCCATGTCTTTGTTTTAACCCTTTTATGATGACTACCTTTACCCGTTATTAGCTGCATTTTTTTACCATCTCCTTCCTTTTCGGCCAGAAGAGCTTATTCCTTTTATATAATAAGTATTCCTTTTTCTTAAAAACGTTTATTTTTAATCCTCCGACGTTTGCTTAAAACGTGGTTCGTTTTGCGTAATTAGGCGGTTTCTTTCTAAAAAAAAAGCAACTTCGTACAAAAATAATAAGTTACTTTGTATTAAACGATTAACCGATTTAATTATTTTTGTTAACGAGCTACCCTGGTAAGTTTTAATCTTTTTTTGCCAATAACCTCCTTATTTTGTTATTTTACGGATATTTTTCAGGACTTTTACAAAAAGGGAAAAAATAGAACCGGGGGAGGTAAGCGGTGAGACCGTCGGTATAGGTATAGCTGGAAGAACGTCTAATTCTAAAAGAACGTTATTAAGATCGAATAAAATAAGTCCAGTTTTTGCAAATCCGGATTTAATATTGTCGAACGTTATGGCAGCTTTAAATACGTCGTAAAAACCGGCGAAGAAATCTTTTTTTGCAATATAAATATAATAACATCGTATTAAATTTTCGATATAAAGCAAATAGAGGCGTCTTGAAATATAATAGCAGGATACGTTAAAAGGTTAAAATTAATAAAAAGAATACGTAAATTTGCAAAAAGTAATAATATCGTTATTCGCGTAATATTTTTCGAATTCGATCGAATAATCGTTTTCGTAACCGTTGAAAATAAAAGACGTTTCGATTTTTTCGTACGCGTTCGTATATATTTATTAAAATATTAAATCCATTTTAAATTTAATTCGTTTATTATTTAATCATTAAAACTGGTACTAATCTTTTAATCGGTTAATAATAAATTATCGCAATACTAAGAATTAAGGTAGGTTTTTTCTGTTAATATCATTAATAACGGTAAAGCTTAATTTTGCGAATTAATAACTTATATAATTATAACATATTCCCGATTACCTTATTACGTTTATTTAAGTTTTTTACGTTTTTTTAATATTTATAATTATTATACTTAATACCATAAAAAGTTTTATTAAAAAGTTCGTTTCGTTAAAGTTATAAATATTTTCTTTAGTAATTCCGTATTTTGCGATTATAACCCAAACGAATTTAAGTTAGTTACGAAATACTTTTATATTTTCGCATAATATTTTTTAATAATCGATTTTCCGATTTAAATACGTTTGGAGCTTTTTTTGCCGTTGTACAAAATTCGACGCCCAGTTAGCTTTAACGCGTTTTACGGCGCGCTAGGCCAGCAGTAAATTCGCCATACTTTTAACGTATTAAAGCCGGATAGAAAACGCTTACGTATTTAGGTTAAGGAATTTTTTAATAATGGATTACTTTTCGGTTTAAGTTAACTTTCGCGAATTGGGAATATAGTCGGTTCGGGCGGGTCTACCGTTATATCGAGCTCTTAAGGTCGCTTTTTTAATATTATAAATAATACTAAGATTTTTAAAATTAAGCTTTTGGTTTCGCTTTTTGGCTTTAATAGCTAAGTTCATTTTAGCTTCTTTAATAAGATGTTTCATGACGTTATTATTAAATAATAAATCAGTAAAGTTGGGTAGTTGGAATGTTAATAAAAACGAGTCGCTCGCTTATGTGCGTCGTTCGCTTGTGTGGTACGTTATATAATTTATATTAAGAATAATATGGTCAAAAATAAAGCAATAAAATAATCGATAATTCCGTTTAATAATAAAAATTATTAATAATAGTTTAAGGCATTAACTTATATTATAAGCTGGTAATTTATTAAAATTTTAAAATTAATAAGCGTATATATCTTATTTTTAGCTTAATATATTCGACCGGCTCGAACCTTCGAGCTCGTCGAGTTCGTCGAGCCGTCTCCTAGCTCGACTAACTCGAAGGTCTTGGCCCTTCGAGCCTAAGTTATAGTTATGCGAACAGAGATCTCGTCCTCTGCGTCCTTACTAAAATCGTCGAATTTCCTCTTAATTCCTTTAATTTATTCGAATAAAAATAACATGCTAAAGTAAAAGGAACTATTATGCAGCTAATTTAAGTCCTGTAAGTTTAATATCAGGCGTACCCGTCGAATATAAGCTAAGATGGATACAGGGGACTTTTTCGAATTTCTTAGATGATAATTGCAGCTAATATAGCTAGGTTTAAAGCTAGGAAATAGGCGACCACAACGCCATTATGGCTACCACAGCGTAACTACTGGTCGCATCATTATGTACCGTGTCTCCCACGTAGATCCTCTATTGGAAAAGCCCGTATATCACTTTTTTAGCTGTACGAGTTTTTAGTTATTGCGTGGTAACGGCAAAAAGGTTGACGTCAATTTAGTCCGGAACGCCTTTATAACTGCGACGTAAAAACCATAACCCGTCCGGCTAAAGAAATAACTGTACGTGTTTCTCTAATATTAAATTACCCTTGAAACGTCCATGACAAAACGGTACGTGCGGTAGTTCCGTCATCGGTATCATAAAAGCGTTCCGGTTGAAAGGTATATACAAAAGAAGAATTTTAATTTAAATCTTAAGTATTTCCGCTAAGTTAAACCCGATCGGAGGGTTATATATACTGATAAGAAGCACTTTTAACATTATATCTACTTATAATTCCTGTTATTTTGTAATTAATTTTAATTATTATTTTATTTAGAACATCTTAAAAAATATTTTTAAAACTTTTATATAAGAGCGTGCAGAATGAGGCTAAACAACCAGAAATTGCTCTCAGGCCCTATTTTTTAAGATTTTGTGTTTTTTATGAGTCTTTATAAGTCGGTATTTGAAGCTATAGGCTTTTGAAGAGCCCTAGCCACAACCGGGCCTCAGACGCAACTATGGCTAAGGCCTTCTAAAAACCTGTAGCTCTAAGTACTGACTTATAAAAGACCTATAAATAACCTACAGAAAACCAAACCTTCAAAGTAGAGCCTGATCGCAAGTTGTAATTTTTCGGCTCCGTCTTTTATACTCCTATATAAAGTTTTTCAAACTGATTTTAAAAACTGGTAAATAAAGTTATAATAATAATTATTACGAAATAATAGAAAAATATAATTATATGCAGCTTTAAAAAGGCTTCTTAGGCGCTGGTATAACTTCTCGGTCGGAATTGGTTTAACGGAAATATTCTTTTTTAAAAAGAAATCCGTTCTTTGCAAATCTTCGAACCGGGACGCCCTTATAACTGCAACAACGCAACCACAGCCTACATTATTTCGTCATAGGCCTTTCAAAGGTAATTTAATATAAGAAAAGCCAGTAACGTACCACACAAGCGAGCTGGACATACAAGCGAACTGAACACTTTTTTAACATTTTAACTAACTAACTTTAATTTTTCATTTTTTAATAATTACCATATAAAACGGCTTATAAAAGTATTTAAAATAAACCTAACCATTTAAATACTAAGAAATAACCTAAAACTTAATTATAAATAACTTAATTTTATTTTAAAAAAAACCTCTACGATTTACTTCAGAAACGCGGTATTATAACAAATACGCCCGAACCGATATTATCTTTAATTCGCGAAAGTTAATTCCAACCGAAAAGAGTTTTATTATCGAACGGATCTTTAATTTAAATACGCAAAAGTTTCTTGTCGGGTTTTAATACCTTAAAAATATCGCTAATTTATTAATTATTTAACGTATTACGATAAACCTCCCAATTAATTAAACGTCGGAGTTTAATAAACGGCTAAAAAGATTATTACCCTTTTTAAATCGAAAAGTTAATTATTAAAAGATATTATGTGAAATTTCAGAAATATTTGGTAAATAATTCGCATTTATTTAGTTTATAATCGTAAAGTAAGGTATAATAAAAAGGAATATTTATAATTTCGACGGAACGTACTTTATATTAACAGTTTCAATAATATCTGGTATAATAATTATAAACGTTAAGAACTATAACAAATTTAATTCAATATAATACGGAAATATGGAATAGGTTATAATTTTTAAAGTTATTATTTCGTAAAGTTAAGTTTTATCGTTATTTATTATTTTAATAAAAAACCCATACTTTAACTTTTAATATAAAAAAGGATTATTTAATTAACAGTTTAATATGAATTATAATTATTAAATAATAAGTTAATCAAGTTTAAAATATATTTAATATTTTTATAAATATATAAACCCGTAATAGATAATTAAAACCTTTTTTTATGTTTATCGGTTACGAAGATTATTGTTTAATTAAATTCGAAAACTATTATGCAAATACTAATAATATTATATTTCATATACTTATTTATTCCTGTTATCCATGTTAACCTTTTAACATATTTTATATTTTATTTGAAAACGCGTTTATGTATTATATATCCAAATTTTAATAGGTCGTAATTATCTTTATATTATGAAAAAGATGTTTTTCTTTCGGTTTTACAACGCATTTAACGTTATAAGGTTCGATAATATTAAGTATAACTTTTAAAAAGCTGGATTTATTTTTTATAATTTTAATAACGTTTTATTCGACTTAAAAGTTCCTTTAATTATATTTATACCCACCTTTTATCTAGTTACTTTTATTAATGTTATTTCTTTATTTATAAAAGCCATTAAACATATTTACATCATAATAAAATAAAATTGTTATTTTTTTTAAAAAAAATGACATTAGAAATTAATAACGTAATTCCTTAATAAAAATAGTTAAGTTAATTAATTATGCAATTAAAGGTTATGTATTACTTTTATATATACTCGTTTTTCTTACAAAATAAAACGTTTATTTCTGTAAAACGAATTATATTTTCAGTAAAGGTTAAAAAACTAAGAATAAGCCTTTTTACGAAACAGGAAGATTTATTATATAAATGAAATAAAGTCTTTCAGCGAAAGAAAAAAGGATGGTAAAAAAGTATAACTAATAACGCCTAATGTAATTATCGTAAAAGGGTAAAAGAAAGAAAAGGAAATATAACGTTTATAGCAGGCCCGGATATAATACGCGTATTTATAACAAAGCTATAAATACGTTTAGCGAAAAGAAATCCGATTCAATTTTATTAATTTAATATATTGTAGTTGCTTAATTAAAGTTTGTTGTTACGGAGTGCCAAAAAGTGTCCAGGTTCCTCATGTATCCAGTTCGTTTATATGACACGTTATAGCTATTTTGTTATTCTTACGAGTTATGGTTATTATATTATAACTATATAGGCGTTCCCAACTTAATTAATCCCAACCTTTTTACAGCTCCGACGTAACAAGCATAACCCGTACGGCCGGAAAAATTAAAATACGGGATTATCCTATCCAGAATGTACGTAAAAACTCCGGTGCATAATAATGCGACCGATAGTTATGCTGTCGTAACCATAAGAACGTTACGGTCGCCCATTTTTAAATGCTTAAAGCGTTCAAATTGCCTATTTTCTCGACCTAAACTTAGCCGTATTAACTGCAATTATTATCGCAAAAGAATAAAATTCCTGTACGTATATTAGCTTATATTTGATACGTATATAGAGTTTTAAACTTACTAGACTTATATTAGTAATCGAATAATTTATTTCCATTTAAATCTTTTATATCTTATAAAAGAATTAATAAAATTAAAAGCGGCACGGAAAATGGATACATATTTTGTGTAAATACAACTCAGGACTCGCTAGCTCGTTACGGGGATTTGGGATTTGATTGGTTAATTTTTAGCGTAATATAACAGTACATTAGAAAAACGAGCAAGCGAGTTATCTCAGCTAGGTCAGGCCTCACTGGCTCATTCTTTGTTAATGTACTGCTTTATTACGGTAAAAATTAAGTAATTAAATCCTAAATCTCCGTAACAAGCTAGTGAGGCCTGAATTATAGTTCTGCGAATAAGGGTCTCGTTTTGTATGTCCCTACCAAAATCGTCGAATTCTTTCATAATACCTTTTATTTATTTAAATAAAATTCATTTTTTAAAGTAAAAAGAATTATTATACATTTAATTTAAATGCGGTAAATCTGATACTTTTATAGGCGTCGAATATGAGTTAATATAAATATAAAAACCTTTTCGAACTTTTTGGATAATAATTATAATTAATATAGTCAGGTTTAAAGCTAGGAAATAGGCAACCGTAACGCCCTTATGGCTACGACGTAATAATTATCGGTCGCATTATCGTGCACCGGGTTTTCTACGTATATTCTGTATGGGATAAGCCCGTATATCAATTTTTTCGGCCGTACGGGTTATGGTTGTTGCATTGTAACCTTAAGAAGGTTCCAGATTTAATTCAAAACGGGGGGCCGTAACGCCTTTATAATTACGACGTAATAATTATAATCCGTACAGATAAATGAATAGCTAGACGGGCTTTTTCCATATTAAATTACCCTTAGAAGGTTTATAGCAAAATGTTACATCCGGTAATTACGTTATTATAGTTATAAGGGCGTTCCGGTTAAAAGGTATATATAAAATGAAAATTTTGATTTAAATCTTAAATATCTTAGTTAAAGTAATTTTAATGAGAAAGTTATATATACTATTAAAAAGCCTTTTTAAAATTGTATATAATTATATTTTTTAATATTTTATAATTAATTTTGAATGTTATTATATTTAGGAATTTTTAAAAAAGGTTTTTAAATTTTTATATGAAAGCGTGCAAAATAAGGCCCAAAAATCATAACTGCTATCAGGCCTTATTTTTGATGTTTTGTGTTTTTTATGGGTCTTTTGTGGGTCGGTACTTAGAGCTACAGGTTTTTGAAGAGCCCTAGCCATAACCGGGCCGTAGGCGCAGCCACAACCTCAAAAATAGGGCCTGATCTCGATGAGGTAACCAGTGAGGCCTGAGCTATAAGGCAAGGTGAAGTTAACCGAACTGCATCTAAATCAGCCGTCGACCCATAATCCATTCAGTACCGACTTCGTTACTGAGACTTATGTCCGTACGTTTAGCAAAACTGAAAATTCATAATTCATTTTAATTGGTTGCATGGCAAAGAAGTAAGCTTAGACCCGCACTAAAATATTCAGCAGCCCTAGAAAAATCTGGGGTACAAGCCCCATAATACATCGCCGGAAAACCTAAGTATATTTAGAATAAACGGCTCGATCTGAAAGTTTAAGAACTATCTCTGAGGTGTACAATACAGAGGGGTATTTTCTGTTAGTTACCCCACTTGGCCCACTTCGCCTTAAGATGTATATTACCACAGACTTGATATAGGACAAAACATAGGCTTAAGTTTCTACCCCATACACCACCATCGCAGCCACCACAGCCACTGCTACTGGTTTTGTCGAACTCAGCAGGAATCATGTGGGGAGGGACATCTTAGTCATTTATGGTATGTAGTGGACTAAGTGGAGAATCTAACTGCAAATACCCCTGTGTATTGTACGCTGGCCAGTATTATTATTATTGTTGGATTCTTCCTTGCATGAACGCCATGTGTAGGAGTCGGCAAATTGGAGCAGTGGCACAAGCAGCAAAAATAGCGGAACTAACTGCCCGAATCCCATCTTGTTCTCGTCTTCGGGATTTTTCATCAAGTTGTGGCCGTATTTGCGAGTGTCGAAGAGCCATTTAGTTCCAAGAGAAAACCAGACTAGCACCTGAAAATACTCCAGGGTCTCTGAGTTCATAATATATGCGACTGTGCACACGATGTAGCCGAGAAAGCGAAGAGTTGGTGTCTTTTCCCAGATGGAATCATTTGGCTGTATTTCCACTCGGGAGTCGAGGAACTTATGCCGATTGTCAATCCAGGAAATGCGAAGGGGTCGGATAAGGGCGAGTACGCTTGGGATGTAATTATAGAAGACATAGAAAAAGTCCGCCCGCATCCACTTCAGAGGATCGCCTCCCCGATCTCCATCTAGTGTACACTTGGCCGGGCAACTGTATTCTTCGTTCCAATTCTCGTAGCCAGACACCCAAGTAGAATAAAGTAAGAGAGCTGCCATCAGAATCATGAGTCCAATTCTTATCCAATTGATGGCTTGGCGGTTTAGGCGTCGGAGCATCGGATCGTCTCTCTGAGGGGAACAAGGATTCACGCTGTCGGAATAGCTCCGCACCACCACGAGGGACAAGAGGTGTGTGTTCGAACTGAACCACGCCAGCGAAGTTACCATGGAGAAGTGATAGACAGTGATGGTTCCCGCCCCCAGGCGTATGACGCCCGAAATCAAAATCGCAAGGCCAGCTACGAGCTGCTGGTCACTCAATGATACGACAAGATCATAGAGGCAATCGGCCCAGAAGGAGGCGCCTGGGACTCGGGTCCGGACTTTATCTGAGACGAGACGGCGGAAGAACTTATCAATTGGGTTAATCGACGAGTATGTCGTAATGTTTCGGTCCCGTACTTCCTTCTTGTTGACATCAGCGTCGGAGATGCTACGCCGACTTAGTATCAAGCAGCTTGCGCTCGCAATAACGGACAGCCCCGCAGCGGCGAAGAAAGCGGTAACGATCTGGGGCTTAGTTAGTACTCTGTAAACTTCGGATCCAACTTGGGAGTTAGGGTTATTGCATACCCCAGGTCCAGCGATATCTGAGTCCGCTTCCAGTTGGGGACACAAGCAACCAAGGGCATAGTGAGTCGTGCACTTGAACTTGGCATTCTCGATGTAGACCGGTCCGTCAGAGCGGTCGCAAGAGAAATACCCGTCGATATTGCCCAAACTATCGGGCTGGAGGCATATGGACATATTCATGTTTGGTTTTGGGTCCTTCTCTGGCTGGCTATAAAGAATGAAAACGCCGAGGGAAGCCTGGCCGAGGGTGAGTAACTGGATTAGTATTATTACCTTAACTTTATTGTACAGGCGACATGAGATGCGTCCAGTATTAATGTTAAGCGACTCCTCATAAAGCGCGTCAAGGATGTGATTCAGGCCCAACTACCGCCGAACAACCTCCGAGGAGATAAATCCAGAGACGGTAGCATCACCTCGCAAGGAAGCAAACTTATCACCCGCCGATTATTCGCTATGACATGAATTATCTTGATTGGAATTATCGTAGCTTCATTCTGCACCAATCGTGTTTGTATCCGACCCCTCGCGACGCCCAAGATAATAAGCAGCCATCAGCCTGCAGTACCTACGAATCACAGACCCCCACGTGTTGTCCTCTGCGATGGCCAATGCAATGACGATTCGCCGCACCTTTGAGGCCTGTTGACCCAGAATCCGTCGTTGAATCGTTTCTAGTTCAGCTGGTCGTGTCCTGTCAGATATAGGGGACATCAGTTGTGTTGTTGTATTAGGTCAGTTGCAGGTGCTGTTGCACTCATACAACTTTAAGTAGCTTAGCTCCGGAACACATATGGGCCGATCAGTAGGTGAC